>CAIGRB010085496.1:141010-151359 GCA_903798255.1 Fraxinus quadrangulata | reverse complement strand
GACGTCCATTTTAATTTCTGATTTTTGTCAACTGCAATTTTTTTTGGTTTACTTCTTCTAATTCAGTTAGCTGTTTATGTATTTCGGATTACAAACTCAAAATATATGGATTGGCAAATAGTAATATCTCTGGTTTTTGCTTCATATTACTATCACCAATGTAAGTACATGTGGACACATTTTATATAATCCAATGTAATCATCCTTCCTTCAAACATGTTTCATTGGTCATTGAAATATCACATAACCAAATTCAAACATTGTCACTTACACTGCATCACCCACTACACGTGCAACGCACGTGCATTCACTAGTTTGCTATGATAAGAAGAAAAATGTAAATAAAATATTGAACTAATACATATATAGATAAAAAGAATGAATGACATTTAATGAAATAATTCTAAAAAATCATCAAAATTAATGACTCTAAGTCAACAATAGCATAAATTATATTGTAATGAAGTCTGAACAATTAACTCATATATAATAGGTCGCACGAAATCTAATTTGAAGTTAGAATATAAGAAGAACTTGGACACAATGTGTATGATTTTTATTTGGAAAAATAGAGCACGTCTTCAACCCATTGAAATTTTGCAATATTGTCTTTGACCATATTTGTGTGGAATTGGCTCCTCAACTTTTTAAATCTATATTACATTGGTCCCCAACAAACAATTTTTCATCCCATCTAGAGTATAATCTCACATATTTCACCACTTGAGAGGTGAATATATAAGCAATTAATTAAAGGAAAAAGAATAAAAACATAAATGAAAACAAATCCAATTCATCTTAAAATCCACCCCAACTGCCTCAAATGGGTTGTGGCCGAGGAAAAAGGGTGACACCAAAAGAACGAGAAAGTTTTGTCATTTTTTTTTAAGTATAACTCTCTATTGCTCTATTACTTTCGTTTTCTTGAAGTTGACCTTTCGGTGTAGAATCTCAGATTTTAATAGTATTATGGTCTTTTTAATTGAACTTAATTATTTAACTATCAAATGAATGAAAAATAATTTTGAATGGTTAAGAAAACAATTTGATATAAAGAAACAACTTTTGAGAAACAAATGCTATAAGTTGAAGACCTCGGTGCAATTTTGGACATCTATTATTTTTAAATATTCATTTTTTTAGCATAAAATACATTTTTGAGGAACATGAGTGTTGTGTTAAGCCATTTCCAAATATGAAAAACATACTCGTGACATGTTTAGATATATGGAAATATTATAAAATAATTTATTATCCATTAACAAATGCAAGTAAGACAATCGATTATAATTAACATCAACAACTTGCAATTACCAAAGAAGAAAGAGTAATTATATGTGCTAAGAGTGTTAAGTACCAATTTATATGGCAATTGCATGACATTAATTGATAAATTCATTTAAATACAATGTCACACAATTCATTGAATTGAAACTTATCAAATTTGACTATCTAGACTGGTGCTCTAGCATCAATAGTATTAGATAATATTATTCAACAAGAGTAATGTTATTCAGCACTATGGTGTCAAGCACTCATCTAGGCGGCAACTACATGACATTAATGATAGATTCACTTAAATGCAATATTATATAATTCATTTATGAACCTATTAAATTTGACTACCTAAACGGGTGTTCTAGCACCAATGGTATTAGATATCATTATTCAAGAAAGTAATGCTATTTGACACTAATGCTTTAACACCAATAATGCTAAATAGAATTCTTCGAGAAGAATAATGATATTATGCACCACGGCGTCAAGAACTCGTCTAAGTGACAACTACATGATATTAAATGATATATTCACTTAAATACAATATCATATAATTCATTTAATTGAATATATAAAGTTTGACCACCAAAATATAGTGTTTTAGCACAGTAGTTCTAAATAGCATTATTCAAGAAGAGTAATATTATTCAACACTATTAGTGTAAAGCACCAATTTAGGTGGCAATTGTTTGATATTAAATTACATATTCACTTAAATGCAGTGTCATATTTTATTTAATTGAATCTATTCAATTTAGGTGGCGACTGTATGACATTAAATGATAAATTTATTTAAATGAAATTTCATATAATTCATTTCATTGAACATATCAAGTCAGAACACATCTAAATACCAATAGTGATAGATAACATTATTCAAGAAAAAATAATGTTATTTAACACCATTGGTGTCAAGTATCGGTTTAGGTGATAATTACATAATATTAAATGATAAATTTGCTTATATGTAATGTCACGTAATTCATTCAATTGAATCTATTTAGTTTGACCATCTAGACTGGTGTTTTATCACTAGTAGTGCTAAACAACATTATTCAAGAAGAAATGAATTGATATGAAGCAAAAGTAATGAACTTCCATCACTTCCTCATCGTCTTTTTCCCTTTCCAAAGCCACATAAATCCCTCTCTTCAGCTAGCTAAAAACCTCGTGCGATATGGTGTAAAGGTCACCTTGGTCACACAAACCGCGGCCTCAAACAAATGAAATCTCTCCCAACCATCAAAGGAGAACAATGCTACACTTACAGGAGGGGGTTGGTTTTTTTTTTTTTTTTTCATTTTTTATTTTTGGTGGGTTCCACACATGTGAGTGGGTGTAAAACATCTGTGAATTTTTTTGCTATACATATGGTTTATTCCATCAAAGGACTGTCGTATGCCTCTTTTTCCAATGAAAATGACGATGATTACCAATCCCTCAAATGGTTTTTCTAACTATGTTGAGAGCTTGAGGAGCATAGGCTCAAAAAATCTCTTGAATCTTATAAATAAGTTTTTAGCCGAGGGCCAACAGGTGACCTTTCTAGTGTACACCATCCTCCTTCCTTGGGTGGCTGTGGTGGCGCGAGAACTTCAGGTACCGTCTGCTTTTCTTTTTATACAGTGTGCAACTGCTTTTACCATTTATCACCGTGTCTTCAATAGCCAAGAAGGTATACATGATGGAATGGATCCCGATTTTAATAAAAGTACCAGCATTGCCATTGTTTTCCTCCAGTGACTTACCTACCTTTCTCTTTCCGGAGAATCCCTCGAGTGGTTTCTTGATCCCTATGATGCAAGAACATATACAGGTCCAGGATCCCAGATCCTTTGTTTTGACTTTTTGTTAATACCTTTGAAGAATTAGAACAAGAATCAATCAAAGCTATAGCCAATATGAATGTTATTGCAGTAGGACCCTTAATGCCATCAGCTTTCTGTGATGGAAGTGACCTGACAGAAAAATAATTTGGAGTCGATTTATTCATTGTATCTGATGATTATTTTCAGTGGTTAGACTCGAAGCCTGAGCGTTCAGTGATCTATGTGTCGTTTGGAAGCTTGGCAGTGTTAAAGAAAGAGAAAAAAAAAGAGATTTTTCATGCAGTAGAGGAAAGTGGGATGCCTTTTCTTTGGGTCCTCAGATCATCAAACAGTGAAGAAGAGGAAATGCATAAAATGATGGAAAATAGTCTGAATGGAGATGGGATAATAGTGCCATGGTGTTCACAAGTAGAAGTGCTAAGCCACCGCTGTATCGGGTGTTTTGTGACACACTATGGATGGAATTCAACACTGGAAAGTATTGTTTCTGGAGTACCAATCATATGCTGCCACAGTTCTCAGATCAAACGATGAACGCGAAGATGGTGGATGAGGTTTGGGGCACAGGTGTGAGAGCAAAAGCAAATGGGGAAAGTATTTTTGAAAGACGTGAAATCAAGAAATGCTTGGACATTGTCATGGGAGATGGAGATAGAGGTAAAGAAATGAGAGGAAATGCTAGTAAATGGAGAAGTTTGGCTATATAAGCTGTTAAAGAAGGGGGTTCTACCTACAACACTCTCAAAAAGCTTTTGGAGATTTCAGGATAGTAAATAACTTCGATATGCTATTTATGATGTTTTATTATTTGATTATATGATTATAATTTGTTTTATGGGATTTGTAAGTTTTCATTTCGTTAATTTTACTTCAACTTGAGGTTTAGTGTTAAGTACTTGCAAGTTTTTCGTTGGATGAGACCGAGAACCGAACGATGTCTATCAAAGAAAAGAGCGAGAGACCCGATCTCTTCGACGCTGTATACCCCCTCCATCCTTCGAAGGTGGAAAAAGGGGTACATCCCTTGGTTCAGCCACAAGCATAGTTCTATCCAAGTTCTTACCCCGCCCCGCCTCCACGAAATAGACGGGAAGGGTTAGAGGTAATAGCCTCTTTTCTTTGGGGGCTACTTGGCCCTTGTGAAAGATCAGTTGGATCGAGCGTCCACCTTCCCTTATCTATCAATCCTTCAACGAATGTGAAAATACAGCCTCTAGCATTCATTAGACGAGAGATTTGTACGAAATTTTCTAAAGTGACTAATATGTTTCCTCGTCGTTAGATATACATACCTTCCAATTGAACAAAACGTTGAGATTTTCTAGGGCTGGACATGGTCAGAACTGAATCGAACCGAACCAAAATTTTCGGGTATTTAGTAAGTGAAACCGTCGGGTCCAAATTTAATTATGCAACCGTTCGGGGTTCGGTTCAGTTCTATTCAGCTTCCAGGTTCCGTACAATAATTAATTTTTCTATATTTACAACAACGCTACATTAATTCGACTATAACATGTTCAATTTTAACTTTTACAAAATAACATAGTTCAATCTGGTGATATTTTTTGCACATTTCTTTGTTAAGTTCTTCATATATATGACTGTTAAAATCATAAGAAGAGGAAGATAACAAGTTCACAATAGTAGAATGGTAGAAACGATATTACGTTAGAATAAGAGATTTTGGTAAAATTTTGGTCAATTTGATTAAGTTGGACTTGGCTGAAAATTGAAAATAGTAAAATCATATTTTAGTTTTGAGCTAAATTAATTAGTTAGCAAATTCATTTAGAAAAAAATAAAATAATTTGACTTATTTAAGATAAAAAAATTAAAAAAATTAGAGAGATTCAATTCTTATTCGGTTCTAGGTCTAAAATCGAGAACTGAACCGAACCCGTCGGTTCTTGATTTAGATACCCGTTCGGATATTTAATTTAAGAAAAATTGCTCGGTTCGGTGCAGTTCGATTTGAGTCCAATTTGGTCTAGTTCGGTTTGAGAGTTTTGTCCAGCCCTAAGATTTGCTTTTCGACGTCAGTACATTGATATTCAATTTAATACGGTCAATGCACACTTCTCTTCATCTTATATTTTCTTAGACATTGAAGCCATTTTTCTACTTCAATTCGAAATATACGTTCTTTGTGTAAATTGGATAGGAATAAACACAAATGAATTCAATATCATAGAAAAAGTTCAAAGAAATGTCCCGGATTCTCATTCATATTCATGCTTAAAGTACTTCTCTCATAGTCTCCCATCATATATTTGGTATATAATTATATTTAGATAACCGATATTCCTCTACAAAGAATGTTAATAAGATACCTAACACACAGAACAACAATTGACGACAAAATGCTAGCAATAACATAACGACAAAATGCTAGCAATAATATAAAGTAAAACAGTAATGTACTACATGACACCTAAATTACCTGCTATTTATTTACCTTAATATGTTCCTCACTGCAATAGAAAACAACAAAAATATATTGTGAAACAGAATTAGTATCACAAACTATCCTAAATATGAAATCCAAAAAAACTTGCTAAAAATTATGAAGTCTGTGGAGTTCTTGCCGTTTACACCTCATTCCAATAATACTATGCTATAAAAAGTTTAAAACATTGCAGTCTGTCAAAGGGCTTTGTTCATCACTACAAGAATTATGTAATGATTCCTAATGAGAAGCACTGTTAGTTAAACACATACCTTATTCCCAATCTATTCGGTTCGATTCATAAATCATTTTCCTCCAATCTGTTTTTTCTGTCGTTTACCAGAAGACCCAATAAAATCAAACATGGAATTAGAGTTCTCTTGATTAGAAGTCACTCACGAAAAATAAAAAATCGCTCATGTTATTCATAAGCAGGAACTTTTGTCCATACTTTAGTCCCAGGGAATAAAATTATATCTGCCTACATAAGATGATATACCTTAACTAAAGGCTAAAATATTAGACAAAATCATCAACAATGTTCTCATCAGCTTGCCTATAATTATCCATTTGACAGAATTCTATAGAAGCTCAGTAGAAAAGCACACACATGAACTAAGATTTTGATGTTAACTCAAAATTAAATAAGTCAATATTTAGTTAATAGGAAAAATGCAAGACGGCAAAACGAAAGTATCAAAACAATATTTTGATGTGTTTGGAAATCTGAGAAGCTATATTTATAGGTTTTGACCAAAAAATTGTAAAACAACAGTTACACCCCATTAGTTGTCCATATATAAATAGCCACTTCATGTTTACAAAACAAACAAGCATAAATTTATTGAAAAAAAAAAATTCAACTGAAAGCATAAAACAAACACAATTTCATTACAAAAATTTGAAAAAAAATATATATAATTAAAACATAATAACCTTAAAAAAACACGACACCTAAAAAAACCCAAAAATTGCAATAAAACACATATATCGAACATACCTAAGAACAAAGAAGAACATATAACGCAAAAAATAAAAAATAAAAAACCCAACAGAAAGAAAAAAATGGCAACCAAGATTACAAACATTCAAAACTCACCAAGTATAGATCTTACCGTAAATACAGTCCATTAGGTTCATAGCGAATTCGAACTAATCAACGCTATCGACGAAGATCTTGTCGATAATATAAAAAAATTGAGTCAAGAGATAGTCTACAGCAACAAGCAGTAGCAAAAATGATGAAGAAGCTTGAGTTTGGAGATCCAAATAAAGATTCCAGCCTCTATTTGTAAATAAAATCACAAAAACTAATCAAAGTTCTGACTGTTTAAATCTGAATAAAACTTAAATCTAAGCTTGGAAGTTACCTCAGATCGAGATTTATGGAGATTTCTTTGCATCTACTGAAATTTCAAAATTTGTAGAAATTTTTGAACTGTAGAGAGGAATGCGTGAGAGAGTGAGTAGAAAGGGAAGAATGTTCTGGAACCACAAAAAGGAAAGCTTATTTTAAACTCAGCTCACTTTTAAGTGGCTGAGGATAGCCAGCTCTAGCGAAAATGGATCAGCCGATCAGGAGAAATGGCTTGTGAACAGTGTAAAAAAAAAAATACTCCATCTTTTACTTGTAGTTAGATTAGATTAGATTATGTATTCTCTTTATAAGAATTAGTAATTTTTTTTTATCATGACTTTAAAAATATTATATGCGGTATTGATATGGAACCTTAAGTTTTTGGAGTTCTTTTTTTCCAACAAATGCTCACCATATTCAACTTTTAATCTTTGAATATTTTAAGTAATGCAACGTTTTCAACATTCGTGAGTGTTAGATCTAAAGTGTATTGGCAAGTTCCGTGTCCAAAATATCATTTAATTGAGTTGTAATTAGAGTCGAATTGTCGGGGGTTGGGAGTGTCTTTAGAAGAAGTTAAAGTCAACACAATAAGACTCAGTCGCCTAAAAAATGCTCGACGTCCGTCAGAGAAGCGCTAGAGCGAACGAGCCACCACTCGTCGCCCAGTAGACCAGCGCTCGAGCGAACGTTATATTCAGCTAACCCTAGTTCACGATTTTAAACAGTTTTTACAATCTTATTCAATCTCAAATATTTCATAAATTTGATTATTGAACTTCTTCACTTTTCACTTGTAGGCCATTCATTGTGACTTGAATAACCTACTCGTTATCCTACAAGTTTAATGCTTCACATTTTCACTTTGTGTAGAAATTCAGGAAGCTCAAAAAACTCGTCCCCGACCATCTTACTAACACCAAATTGTTGAATTTAAACACTAAAAAATAGAATTTTATTGATGAATGTGCTTGCATAATTTTGGACACACACCAATGCCACTAAACACTATAATATTGTTTACCAAAAGAAGACAACACTAATACAACTTATTTGCTTTAATTTATTCTCTCAATTATACTTGCTTTCTCTCCTCAATTCTTTCTCACTGTAATCCTCCACCAACTCTTCGTCCACTCTTTCTCACTCTCTCACTCACGCCTCATACATGTTACAAATATGGAACTAATATTTATACATGTTGTAAGTCGGTGGCCTACCTCCTCCTCGTCGGTGTATATCTATTATGATTTTGAGCTACTTGTAAATCCATGTTTACCACCTAAATGACAAAATGCGGATGTGGAATTTTTTAAATGGCTAGTGGACAAAATACAAATTTCCACCAACCAATGAAGAAATGTCACCTCAATAATCTGTCATCAGGTGGTAAGCTTGGGTGTAGTTGTAGCATTCCTCATGTAGTATTATATTTGTCTATATCTAGATACATCCACACAGGGTGGTGATGACATGATTCCTAAGCAATTGGATTCTTCTAGACATGGATGCATAAGAAAAAAATATGGAAATCAAAATAATGTTAAGTCGGTGATGATTTTTCATTCCGTTGGTGAAAGTTCAACAAGAACATATGCGGTTTGTTGCCGAACATCGGGAACAAATCTCGTGTTTTTATCTCCGCACATTTTGTTTGGTGTTCTCTAATATTGGGTTATTTGTGACTTTCACTTCAGAAAAATTTATACAAATTCTCTCGTCTAATGAATGCTAGAGGCGTATTTTCACATTCCTTAAGGATTCCTAAGGGTGCAAGTACTTGACACAAAAGCTCAAGTTGAAGTAAAAGGATTATTCTGTGGCCATAGACAAACAAGGGCGCCAAGTGGCGTCCCTTATAGGGTCCAAATAGCAGGGTCCAAAATAAAATTAACTAAATAAACATTTACAAATCCCCTAAAACTAAATTATAACATCATAAATAGCATTTCCAAGTTATTTACTATCGTGAGATCTCCAAAAGTTTTTTGAGATTCTTGTAGGTAGAACCCCCTTCTTTAACAGCTTCTATAGCCAAACCTCTCCATTTACGAGCATTTCCTCTCATTTTTTTAGCTCTGTCTCCATCCCCCATGACAATGTCCAAGCATTTCTTGATTTCACCTCTTTCAATAATACTTTCCTCATTTGCTTTTGCTCTCACACCTGTGCCCCAAACCTCATCCACCATCTTCGCATTCGTCGTTTGATCTGCGAACTGTGGGCAGCATATGATTGGTACTCCAGAAACAATACTTTCCAGTGTTGAATTCCATCCACAATGTGTCACAAAACACCCGATACAGCGGTGGCTTAGCAATTCTACTTGAGAACACCAGGGCACTATTTTCCCATCTCTATTCAGACTATTTTCCATCATTTTATGCATTTCCTCTTCTTCACTGTTTGATGATCTGAGGACCCAAAGAAAAGGCCTCCCACTTTCCTCTAATGCATGAAAAATCTCTTCTTTTTGCTCTTTCTTTAACACTGCCAAGCTTCCAAATGACACATAGATCACTGAACGCTCAGGCTTCGAGTCTAACCACTGAAAATAATCATCAGATATACTGAATAAATCGACTCCAAATGATTTGTCTGTTAGGTCACTTCCATCACAGAAAGCTGATGGCATTAAGGGTCCAACTGCAATAACATTCATGTTGGCTATAGCTTTGATTGATTCTTGTTCTAATTCTCCAAATGTATTAATAAGAACAAAGGATCTGGGGTCTTGTTCCAGGACCTGTATATGTTCTTGCATCACAGGGATTAAGAAACCACTCAAGGGACTATCCGGAAGGAGAAAGGTGGGTAAGTCACTGGAGGAAAACAATGGCAACGTTGGTACTTTTATTGAAACCGAGGGATCTATTCGGCCATGTATACCTCCTTGGCTATTGAAGAAGCGGTGATAAATGGTAAAAGCAGTTGCACACTGTATAAAAAGAAAAGCAGAAGGTACCTGAACTTCACGCGCCACCACAGCCACCCAAGGAAGGAGGATGGTGTACACTAGAAAGGTCACCTGTTGGCCCTCGCCCGAAAACTTCTTGATAAGATTCATGAGATTTTGGGAGCCTATGCTCCTCAAGCTCTCAACATAGCTATAAAAACCATTGTGGGATTGGTAATCATCATCCTTTTCATTGGAAAAAGAGGCACACGACAATCCCTTTAGGGTTGGAAGAGATTTCATTTGTTTGAGGCCACAGTTTGTGGTGACTAAGGTGACCTTTACACCATTGCGTGCCAGGTTTTTGGCTAGCTGAAGAGAGGGATTGATATGGCTTTGGAAAGGGAAAAAGAGGATCAGGAAGTGATGGGAGTTCATTACTGTTGCTTGATCTCCATTCATTCCTTCTTGAAAAAAACTAAAGAACCCAGGATTAAATTAAATACCGGGTTCAAAGCCAAATGACCCCCCCCCCCCCCCCCC
>CAIGRB010085496.1:126061-140557 GCA_903798255.1 Fraxinus quadrangulata | reverse complement strand
AGTACTTTAGTTCAAGCGGTGATAAATTCATTAATATTTTTTAGAGATACAAGGTTTAATTCCCTTGAATCCAAAAATTTTGTAAGAAATTAAAACCCAATTAAACTGGTCAATTGAGCCGAGTAAATTTCCGGTTAATTCGATCAAAACCCAATTTTGACCGAGTCAAGTACATTTCTATGAAATTAATTTGCCCGGCCTAGTCAAGGGTCCGGACGCCGATTGTCTGGCCCGACCCGGGTCGAATTTTATAACTATGCTAAAAAATATAAAGCGAAAATTGCACTGAGATCTTCAACCTATAGCATTTGTTTCTTTATATCAAATTATTTTCTTGACCATTCAAGTCTTCAGTGCTTTAACTTTCGAAGAATTTGTTTTTGCTCCTTTGATAGTTAAACGATCAAATTTGATTGAAAAGACAATAATACTATTAAAATTTAGTGTTCTATGTTGTATATTTACTTAATTATATATTATATGAGATTCACAATTTTTCAATCACATATTTTATTAATTTTTATCAAAATTCGCTAAAAATCTAATTTTAACGGCTAAATGTAGTTTTTACCCTTAACAAATACCATTAACAACTTAAAGAAAACACATGTAAATGAACAATAGGGAGTTATATGAGTTTTTTTTGTGAATTGGATTTATTTATTTATATTATATTCTAGCTAGGTCCTTTCATTAAATGCTTATATATTAATCTAGGGATGACAAAAAATCTCGCCGGTTTGAACGGCTCGGGCTCAGCCCTGAAAAAGCCCCAGTCGGGTCGGGCTCGGGCTCAGTGAAGCTCGGACCGAGCCCCATTTTGGGACACCGACTGGAGCCCGGGCCGGCCCGTATGGCTCGATCGGCTTGTTTAAAAAAATGAAAAAAGAAGAAGACAGCAGCATGCTGCCAGTGCGTGCGCATGTAGCTATTTTAACTGCCTGCGCACATGCAGCATGCTGTTGTCTGCTTGCTGCCTGCTTAGGGCAGCAAGTTGCCTGGCGCACAAAAAAAAACAAAAAATGGGCAGCACTAAGCAGGCAACAGCTGCCTGCAGCTCAAGCAGGCAGCAGCTGCCAGCCAGCCAGCCAGCCAGCAAGCAGGCAACAGCATGTTGCCTGGCGCACAAGGAAAAAAAAAAAAAAAAACACCCTCGTCGACCTGACTCGGGCTCGGCTCGGCCCAGCTAAGGCTTTGGCCAAAGCTCGGGCCGAGCCTTTTTTTTCTCGGCCGGGCTTTGCTCTACTCGGCTCGGCTCCGGCCGTCAGCTCGAGCTTTTTTTTTTCAGCTAGGGCTTGACTCGATTCGACTAGTTGACATAGTTATATTAACCTCTCAAATAGTGAAATATGTGACATGTGGACAAAATTTTGTTTGTTAGGGACCAATGTAATATAGATTTTAAAAATTGAGGACCCAATTCCACTCAAATATTGTTAAGGATACTATTGTAAAATTTCAATAGGTTGAAACGTGTGCTCTATTTTTCCAAATAAAAAAACTGTCCAATATGCTCTACTTGTATTCTAATTGCAAATTAGATTTCATGCGACTTATATATATGAGTTAATTGTTTCTCACTACATTAAAATGTAAGTTATGCTATCGTTGATTTAGTCCTTGTTTGAGTCTCATTTTTCAAATCAAAATGTATTTTTAAACAGTGATTTAATTCTATTTTAATCACATATTTTTTAATAAAATAATATTACAACGCAAATTTAATTTTTTTTTTCTTATTGTTTAACCACACATTCTCCATCTTAACACTATTACAATATGCATTTAAAAAAAAAAAAAGGGGCTCAAACGAGCCGTTAGATTCATTAATTTTGAAGTTTTTGTTGAATCTCATATGTGATTCATTCTTGTTATCTATGTAATAGTTCAATTTTGTTTTTTTCCCTCTTTGAGGAAGAAGTTTACTTATTTGACCATGAAATAGATGTTATTATCAATAAGAAATTTGTTCAATTTCACTGTTGAATGTGATTTTAGCTACGAAGATTTTTTTAGGTAGTAAGTGATATTTAGTAACGAATATATTATTTTATTTTTATTATTAAACGAAGTTTCTACAACGAACTTTCTTTATGTTGAAAACATCAACAATGGAAATTTGATAGTCAAACTTTTGAATTAACCACAAATTTTAGAACATAACAACAAAAATATGTCGTATTTGAATGCAAACTTTCAACGACGACTTTAAAGTATGTGGTTGATTTTTGAGACGGCCTTTCTGAAGACGATCCAAGGAGGATTTTTCGTTTTTGACTACATTCACAATATTGATGATTTTCAAAAACAAAAGTTTTGATCACCAAAAATGTATTTTTTTTTTTATATATAATATACGAGATGCGTCAAGGTCTTAGAACGAGATAGACTTGAGCATGTAGTACTAACGTAGCTTCTTTTTTTTCCTAGTGTGTGTGAGTAAAGTTATGAAATTCATTGCATGTCTTACTGGGTTTTCTTGCTCTTTTAAAGTCAAAAAGTTTCAGGCAATTGAAGTATTTGGATTGTGGAAGAACAAGGCAAAATGGTATTAAAACCATTAGAGAAATAGCATACAAACTCAAGTCTAACGAATGGTAGACAAACCACGTTTCTAATCGCACTTCAAGAATTAAAATAAGAAATAAGTAATTAATAATAAAGAGGAGATGATTTTCAAAAACAAAAGTTTTGATCACCAAAAATGATTTTTTTTTTTAATATAATATACGAGATGCGTCAAGGTCTTAGAACGAGATAGACTTGAGCATGTAGTACTAACGTAGCTTCTTTCTTTTTTTTTTTTTTTTCCTGGTGTGTGTGTGTAAAGATATGAAATTCATTGCATGTCTTACTGGGTTTTCTTGCTCTTTTAAAGTCAAAAAGTTTCAGGCAATTGAAGTATTTGGATTGTGGAAGAACAAGGCAAAATGGTGTTAATATTTTTTTTTTTAAAAAAAAATCAAAAACTGGTATTAAAACCATTAGAGAAATAGCTTACAAACTCAAGTCTAACGAATGGTAGACAAACCATGTTTCAAATCGCACTTCAAGAATTAAAATAAGGAATAAGTAATTAATAATAAAGCTAAAAGTAAGATCAAAATAAACGTTAAAATCTGATCAAACTGACTATAATAAGTCAAAAGAAACAAATAATAGCCGATCCAAGTTGCTTTTTTTTTTTTTTAAAATCATTTAATAGGGATGGAATATTTATTCATACTAGATAGGAAAAAAATATAGCAAAATATACAAAACTTTAAAAAAGACACACGACATGACTTGTACCTAGTGAGAAAACAAAAGATAACTAATCCAATCGATGGAAGATTAAACTTCCTCGTTATAATCCTCATCATCATTCATCGAGTAAGAACTATTGCAAGAATATGGTCGCTATTCATAAACACTTTCTTCACGGAGTATGCCATTTTATGTCAACATTGGTTTGCTTCCCTTCCTCTACCTTTCCATCAAAGGAGTACTATCCTGTAATCTCCAAAAGTTTTTTAAGATTGTTGTAAGAAGAACCCCCTTCTTTAACAGCTTCTATAGCCAAACCTCTCCATTTACCAGCATTTCCTCTCATTTCTTTACCTCTACCTTCATCCCCCATAGCAATGTCCAAGCATTTCTTGAATTCACCTCTTTCAATTATACTTTCCCCATTTGCTTTTGCTCTCACACCTATGCCCCAAACCTCGTCCACCATCTTTGCATTCGTCGTTTGATCTGAGAACTGTGGGCAGCCAATGATTGGTACTCCAGAAACAATACTTTCCAGTGTTGAATTCCATCCACAATGTGTCACAAAACACCCTATAGACCGGTGGCTTAGCACTTCAACTTGAGAACACCATGGCACTATTATCCCATCTCCATTCAGCCCATTTTCCATCATTTTATGCACTTCCTCTTCTTCACTGTTTGATGATCTGAGGACCCAAAGAAAAGGCCTTCCACTGTCCACTAATGCATGCAATATTTCTTCTTTTTGCTCTTTATTTAACACTGCTAAGCTTCCAAATGACACATAGATCACTGAACAATTAGGCTTCAAGTCTAGCCACTGAAAATAATCTTCAGATTGACCGAATAAATCTCCACCAAATGATTTGTCTGTTAGGTCACTTCCATCACAGAAAGCTGATGGTATTAAGGGTCCGACTGCAATAACATTCATATTGGCTATAGCTTTGATTGATTCTTGTTCTAATTCATCAAATGTATTAACAAGAACAAAGGATCTGGGGTCTTCCTCTAGGACACGTATGTGTTCTTGCATCAGTTTTATCATGACACCACTAAATGGCTTATCCGGTAAGAGAAAGGTGGGTATGTCGCTTGAAGAAAACAATGGCAACCCAGATACTTCCATGGAAAGCGAAGAATTCATTTCGCCATGTATACCATCTTGGCTATTCAAGAAGCCATGATAAATGGTCAAAACGGTGGCACATTGATTAAAAAGAAAAGCAGATGGTACCTGAAGGTCACGTGCCACCGCTGCAGCCCAAGGAAGGAATACGCTGTAAACTAAAAGGGTGACTGGTTCCCCATCGGCTAGAAACTTTTGCAGAAGATTGCTGAGATTTTGGGGGCCCATGCGCCCCAAGTCGGCCATGTAGCTTAAAAACTCTTTGTCGGTTTGGGATTCGTCATTGTCCTGACCATCCAAAATGGAAGCATACGACAACCCCTTTAAAGTTGGAAGAGATTTTATTTGTTTGAGGCCGCGGTTAGTCGTGCCTAAGGTGACTTTGGCACCATTACGTACCAGGTTTTTGGCTAGTTGGAGGGACGGATTGATATGGCCTTGGATAGGGAAAAACACGATGAAGAAGTGATGGTTGTTCATTAATGTGGCTTGTTGCTTTTGCTCCATTTCATCTTTGGTAATGGAATGGGAATATTGCCATTAATTTATAGCGCCTGGTTCCTATTCTTTTATCCAAAAAAAATGATTTTATTACAGTTTGTCAGCACACGGGTCCCACTTAGAGAGAGAGAAAGTCAAATATTCCGACCGACTCCTCATGCACCGGTAAAAAAAACAATTAAAATCTGGAGGAAAATAAAAAACAGACAGAGGCTATATTATGCCTCCGTTTGGTTTCAATTTTTTAACATTATAATTTTTTCTCAAACTCATTTTCAATCATACATTATAATTTTTATCAACTTTTCATCTCACATCTCATCAAGTTTTATCAAAATCTATTAAATTTTAACCTAACCAAACATGAGTTATAATAGCCACAAATCCTTACATTTAATACAATAGTCGGACTAAACGTTGTATTGTTAAATAGCAAAAGTCGGACTGAATTTATGAAGTTCAATTATAGTGGGACCCTCATTGGAGAAATTATGGAAATTCATCCAAGTGGATAAAAGGCTTAAACCTATTCACCTATCCTATTCCTCGCAAACAATTGATGTGAATTGTTCAACAACCAATTTTAGTTTGACTAATCAAAGCATTAATGAAACAAGAATTTGGCGTGGAAAAGAGGGTATTTCTTTGTCCCCACACCAAGAAACGACCATAAATTTTGACTGATAAAAAAAGAAACTTGAAGGACAAATTTAAGCTGACCTTCAATTGACCAATGAAACAAAATAAGGAGATATTTTGCCAGCTTTTGACTCTAAAAAAATGAAGTAAGTTCTGCAAGAGAAGGGGGCAATTATGCTAGAATATTTATGCTTGACAAAGCTTAAATATAATTGAAACAAAAATAAGAACGCAGCAATGAAAACGGCATTGGTTTTCCACTTTTTTCAAGCCAAGACACAACACACCCACATGGCTCCTCCAAGAAAGGGACTAATATATACATAATATTAGGGGTTAGGATGGGCTATACAACACACTACATATTGAACTGTTACTTGTTGGATGGATCGCGAGCAACTTAATTAAAAACTACTTCAAACGGTCCAATTAATATACGGGTTGAATAATAACAAATTTGGTCCTTTCTTGTGGTTTAATTACCGATTTCAATCATTGACAATAACTGAAGCCAATGAAATCACTTAAACCGACATAAACATCATTGCCCGGACTCATTTGGTATCAACCAAAAAATCCAATAGGGCGAATAATTAGTTAACAGCATTCCAAAAATCCTTGGAGGTCTTATTCCCATGCCCTACGAGGAAACGTCAACATCAATAAAGTTGTGGAGCCATCCAAATAAAGTTGAGCAATCCAATCCTCAATTTCTTGGCTTAGCCGGTTTCAACCTCAATTGAGTTTCGATATTTGCACTATAACAGATTCTGGAGGACAAGATTTTGTCCCATTTATGAAACCCTCTAATCTATGAACCCTAATCATGGGCAACACCAATTTTTTTTCCAGAGAAGGTAGTTTTTGGCTCAACTCTAGCAAAACTGACCCCCCCTAATCTTTTCTCATTGTCTGTGTCTTATGGGGGATCTATGTGGAGATGTGGGTGGTAGTGGTAATTTTATAGCATATTTTTTCATTTGAAATCTGGTGTTGATTCATGATTTTATGAATTGTTGGGACTTGTTCGAGGCAGATTGATGAAAATACTATAAATAGATAATATATTTTTATTTCCAAATATAAGAAACAACAAGTGAATTATTACTTGAGAAATTCCAATTTATTCATCAAATATTCGAACTTTTTAAAGTTTTCAACAAGTTCAACCAGGAAGAATTAATTGCGATTTTATGTTTCTTCCTTGAACGCTTGTCAATCCTCTAAACTATTTGCCAAAAATTCTAAAAGCATACTAGACAAGGCAAATATCGTTTTTAGGACAACGTATCATTTACATGTTCGAGCCTTATTCTTCATTTCATTTTCTTCAAGTTTCTATATTCATTTTCTCCTCTTCAATATTTCCAACAGCATGTTGTGAAGAGGGTGAAAATAGGAGGCTATGACTTTCAGTGCAAAAAAGGTTCAAAACTGTGACTTTGAGTATGATATAGATTAAAATCTGGATTTTAATTTTATCAAACGAGGACAAAATATGAATTGGCTGATAACGAATATTAAAATTAAAGTAGGTTAATAATAGTGGATTCAAGATCCTAGTGACTTTTGTGATTTGATTAAACCCCATAATTTCATTAGTTAATTTAGTTGATAATTGGATATAAGTAAATGAAAACCAAATAATTGATTGTGTGTTTTCTTGATTGAAGTTAGTTTAATTAGTACATAATGGCTTCCTATGATACTTTATTCATCATTATATTATTTGAATACGATATCATTCCACGTGTGGGAAAATTTCGCGGCATGGCACCATTTCCCATATACTTATTTACTTTTTGCTTTAGTTAATTTATTTTTAATTCCTTTTTATTTTTTTAGCTCATCTATTTATTTTTCTTTGTTTCAATTTGCTATCAAGGAAGGAAGCTAGGGAATGACAAAAATACGAGATTGCATAATGATAATTGTGCACTTATCTGGACTATATTACTAAATTTTTATGTCGTCAAAATGTTAAATTTTACTTAACTTGGATTAATATTCTCTTGTTTCAGTTTCAAACCTGTTCATAAGTAATTGGAAAAGAAAGAGGGATGAATTGATAATTGGATGTAAGGTTTGGGGACTAATGTGCACATGAGAAGAAGTTGAAGAATCAAAATAGGCATAATTTGAAGTGGAGAACCAAAACGGAGAAAATAATGAAGAAGAAGACCAAAATACAAAAATTGAGAAGTTATTATAACTGAGCACTTGCCTAGTTATATGGATCGGGCAACCGCAAGGCTTGAAAAAGGAAAACAGAGACCAATGGGAGCGTCTAGACGAGAGCCCTAATTTCAACTTGGCACTTGCCCAGGCCATTCACAACCAGAATTTGTTTTTCGTTCAAAATTTCAATCAAATAAGGAAACTTCGTTTTGGGCCATTAATTGGACGGTTCTTAGAGAGTTTTGGGACCCCTTGAAGACTAGTATAAATACTAACTATTAACACATAATTAGGGTTGGAGAATTGATTGCAAAAGGGGGGCAAAGAACGAAAAATTTAATTGAAGAAATCCAAACATCAAATTCAAGAATTTCAGGTGATGAATGATTTTTATTTCTCTAGCTTTTTCCGTCACAATATGTTAGGTTAAAGTAATATTGTGCCAGGATCAAGATGAATCTTGAATTATGAAATTTAACTTTTGAATCTTGTTTTTGACATTAAAGCACGTTTTTTTTAGTTTTGAACCATTATGATGAGATTTATTTTACTTACACTTGATTACTAATTGTATGAATCTTGTGATTTTTTTTTTTAACTTTCGAGAGATTGAAAATAAGTTAGACACAGTCATAATTGTCAGAAAGTTCGATAGGGGATAGAAATATACTGTTATATTTTATGTGATATTTGAGTATTCACAAATATATTAATACATTCTTGTATATTCGCATCCGTCATAAAAATATAGTTGGGTCACATGTGAGAATATATTTAAATCTACTAAAGAGAGATTGTTAAACAAATTAAGAATATTGATCTTCATAATTGGATTGTGTTGTGAAATTGTAAAGTTAGGGTTAAAGGGGATTGAAACAATGTGATTCGGAATTCTAGTGCGTCTTTCATCAAACTTGCATAAATCACAATTTTGCATTAGATTTTGTTAAGCCAAGTCTTACATTTTTAAGTAGAATAATTAGTGACAAATTAGTTATTGACAAATCGTCAATTTTCATAGTTTCAATTAAGGTTAAGATTGTTTGAGCGTAAACCAATACAATATCTGTGGGTACGATACTAAACTCAAAATTTATTTTACTTCTTGTTAACAAATCGTGCACTTATAATATTTCAAATAAAACAAATATTTCCGTGACACAGAAGACAAAATTGATGAGGTCAACTTGCCAATTTTGGACTTTATGACTTCCTATTGTTGAAAATCAATCGATATCATGTATCGTCCTCGTGGAAATCCAAACTTCCAATTGAGGCCGGATTCCATCAACTTATTCTCGAACAACATTTTCTTCACAAAAACTTATGAGAGTCCACATTATCACTCACCCGCTTCCAGGAGATTTGTGGTAGATTCATATATTTCATATTTGAGAGTGAATGAAAAAGCAATTAGGATGAGGCTCTTTCCCTACCCCATGATAGCATCACCACATGGACTGGGTTTAGAAATTTTACATGAAATGATATCCTTCAACCAAGTTTTCCAATATCAAACATGACATCTCCATATTCAAGAAACCTAATTCTGAAAGTTTCATGAGGCTTGGGAAAGATTCAAGGAACTGTTTAGGAAATGCCTGGATCACGAAATCACAAAGGGTATTACAAATCTGTTACTTCTATTCCGAGTCGCCTCCGTCCAGCCGATTTGCAGTTGATCTAGCTTCCAATGGATCAATATAAAAAGACTTTCAGGGAAGCATATGAGTTGTGGTACTATGCTGCCAGACAGAGGATCATAGAAGAATGTAGATTTGGTACATGTTGAGATTTGGGGTTCCAAATAACCAATATTCCGGGCTCAGTTCAATCCAATCGACACCACCATTAATGGACCAATCTTGCACATTTCTCCAATCGGTTGCTCTCTCGGTTGTCACCCATAAAGGGCAATGGTGAGAAGAAGAAGGAGGCCTCAATGGACAGCCACCAAAGCTAAAGAAGAAGAAAGAAATGGATTCCACAAGGCACCAAGCCAAAGCACACAAAGTAATGAAAACGGCTCTCTCTTCTCCTCAAAAAATGGCTTCCCTCTATTTCACACATTTCAACAGTAATGGGGCAGCCAATATAAAGGTAAGGGGGTGGGCTTTTAGGTTAGATCATAGTTAGGCCCAATAGGTAGAATACATGGGCTACAACCGACAAAAGCCATCCAAGATAATGGGTCGGGCCATGAGCAACACTAACTAAATTAGGCTACTTCAAATGACCCATAAAGATTGTAGGATCGGTCGCCTAAATGGTAGTGTCGATAATTCGCTTCACTTATCTGCCGAGACCTATGAAGTATAATCCAATAAAACCGATTTAATATCATTGCCCAGGATTTATTGGGTATCAAAATCCAACAGTACAAGAAGTGAATGCTTATACATTTATCCCTAAAAATACTGATTCTTTAACTAAGTAGGTGGATGAGCTATCACATGCTCAATCAGTTAACATGGTTCAAATGCCTCTTTCAATATATATAACGCATGTGTCCAATAATCAATTAGCCGTGTGTTATTTTGTCACCACTGATCCATCACCAACTAAGCAAACTGATATGCTCAAAACTTTCAACAACAGAATAATCTGCCGAAAATCATCATAATTCTCCTTCAACAATATACAAGATATTCAGAATCTACCATAAGAACAGAAAGCACAATGGGAGGAAGCCGTAGCTCAGTTGGAAAATAAATAATTCAATTACCAAAAATAAGAATGATACTGCCATGTAATCCAAAATGCAACTCTGAAGATATTGACTAAGCGACTGCAAGGCACATTTCAAAGCAATAATTAAATCAACTCGATGGAGCATCTGAATACAATTACCATAAAGAGTGGAGTCTAGTTATCGAAAATTCTTATGAAGAGACCATGTTCTGAAAAATAATTGATGAAGACCAAGTAGATATGCAAGTCATGCATGTATCTAGCATAAGAGAAGTCAAGCACTTCACATGTCAAAAAATCTGCACTGGTGAAAGGGTACGTGCCTCCCATTCCATTCCATTCCCTCAGAAGCTCACAATATTCAAGTAGACAAGGGATTGAGAAGTTTCTTGAAATTTTTCAAGAAATTAAATATCAATCTTCATTTATTAAAAAAATTTAGACCATATGGATCTCTACCACAAATTCATGAAGGAGATGTTGATAAAGAAAAGAAAGCTTGAAGAATTCGAGACAGTGACTTTAACTGAGGAGTGTAGTGTAATTTTCCAAAACAAGTTGCCTCCAAAATTAAAAGATCTACGAGTTTCAAAATACCTTGCACAGTTGGAAAATTGCTAAGTTTTAATGCTTTATTTTCTAAGTGTTAATCTAATGAATATGTTTGTCTACAAGAGATTAGGTTGGGAGAGGGGAAGCTAAGTTTAGTTTTTCTGATTGATCATTCAAGCATCCCTAGGAAATGGTGGAAGAAGTTCTTATTAAGTTACAAATTGATCTTCATGGTGGACTTTTTGGTACTTGACATCAAAGAAGACCAAAACATGTAGGTAGCTCGAACTTTGATTGATGTGGAAAAATGAAAGCTAAATGAAGATGGAGGAAAATAAAGCAAGATTCAGCACGTAATGTGCATTGGGGCATCCACCTAAACAAGAAATATGCTTCTGAGTTAATGAAGAGGTAAAAGTTTATGAAAAAGGGAATGCAAACGAAAGATAAAAGTTGAGAATGAGAAACCAAACCACTGATGAAAATCAAAGAGAAGGAGAAGCCAAGATCGAAAGTAAAACCACGTGAAATTGGTGAAGTTAAAAGATGAAATTGTAATATCAAGAAGATCTGGGAAGTGACGAAAAGACCATGGAAAAATAGGAATTGTAAGTTATACAGGGTTTCTATAGCCCTTGGCTCAACATTCTTTGAAGATCATCTTAATTAAGTCAAGCTAATGACTTCAAACTAAAACAAATTAATCAAGGAGTGTAACTGAGATTGAGATAGACTAAATGAGTAGAGAAAATCGTCTGTAATGTGTACCTCTTATTGATTATAAAATGAAGGAAATTCCAAGGGTATAAATACATAAAATTACAACAGCTTTGCTTATGTGGCAATAACAAAATTCTATTGCATATAACTAAAATGGAATCAATCTCAACTTCCTTTAGCTTAGTGGCAGCACTCATTTCATTCCAACAGCTTCCACATTCTTCTAGCATCTCTAGTTTCACGATCTCCAACAGCCTCCCTCAAGGTGGAGAGTAGATGTCATCTACTCCCATCTGGGACAAATGTGAATGGAACACAGCAAAACATAGGGGCTTAGTAAAAATATCAGCAATTTGTAAACCAGTTCTCACATGTCTTGTAATAATACTTCCTTCTTGTCTTTTATCTCGAACTAAATGTCAATCCAATTCAATATGCGTGGTCCTCTCATGAAATACCAGATTGGCTACAATGTGTAAAGCCGCCTGATTATCACAAAATAACTTAACCGCTTGTGGATGTGAGATTTTCAAGTCATCAAGGATGCATGTAAGCCAAGTTAACTCACAACAAGTGGCTGTCATTGCTCTGTATTCTGCTTCAGCAGAAGACCTAGAGATGGTATTTTACTTCTTGGACTTCCAAGATATCAGTGAAGACCCAATGAAAATACAATAACCTGTTATCGACCTTCTAGAATCTGGACATGCTCCCTAGTCTGAATCAGTATAGGCTCTAAGTTGTAAATCTGAAGTTGAAGGGAAAAATAGTCCCAAGCCTAGTGCTTTCTTGATGTACGTAAGTATCTTGTGTGCAGCATTCATATGTGATGTTCTAGGAGTTTGCATATACTGACTTAGCAAGTGTACTGAATACGACAAATCAGGCCTAGTGATGGTCAGATAAAGTAGCATGCCTACAAGTCTCCTATATGAAGCTGGATCAGAGAGTACATCCCCTTTATCTTTGGACAATTTAACATTTTGATCAAATGGAATCTTGGCTGGAGTAACCCCAACCGTTCCTGAATCTGATAGAATGTCCAGTGCATATTTTCTTTGATAGATTTGAATACCTTTAGTCAATCTAGCCACCTCTATTTCAAGAAATTATTTCAGATTTCCTAGATCTTTAATTTTGAACTTCTCATCATGATGATCCTTAAGGGAATCAATTATTTTCACATTACTTCCCGCTATTATTATGTCATCAACATAAACTAGTATAGCAGTGAAGGAATCACTCATGCTTCTGGTGAACAAACTATAATCTGCTTTAGATTGTTGGAACCCCTGTTCAATGATGAAAATCGACAGCTTGGAGTACCATTGGCGAGACGCTTGCTTCAAGCCATACAAACTCTTGTTGAGTTTGCAAACCTTTAACGCTCCATTGTTGTGAAAATCTGAAGTCTGATCAGCAGAGTACCTAGGGGGAATCTCCATGAACACTTCCTCTTCTAGACTTCCACGTAGAAATACATTATTTACATCAAATTGATGTAAATACCATCATTTTGCTGCTACTATAGCTATTAATGTTCTTACTGTTACCAACTTTGTCACTGGGGAGAATGTCTCGTGATAATCAACTCCATCTAACTGAGTATATCCTTTTGTCACGAGCCTTGCTTTATACCTTTCAATGATTCCATCTACATTAAATTTGATCTTGTAAACCCACATGCATCCTATAGGAACTTTCCCAGATGGCAAGTCAGTCACAGTCCAAGTTTTATTTAACTAAAGAGCATATATCTCATCCTTCATAGCCTTGCACCACTCAGAAACTTTGACAGCTTCTTGATAAGTACTTGGTTCAGAATGCGTAAGAATGGATGATGCAAAAACTTTATGATGATTAGACAATTTATGATATGAGACTATTGCACATAAGGGAAAATGAGTACCTGAAGTCACAGTCTCTTTCTTATTATCAGACGTTTGAGAGTGGATGAGTGAGGCAGCTTGTTGGCAAATGAAATCCTGCAAATAAGTGGGTGTTCTCCTCCTTCTTTCAGACCTTCGAGGAACGTAGGAGCCATTGGGGGATTCAAGTTGAGCTGCAGGTTTAGGATTAGGCTGATCACTTTCTGAGATTTCTATGCTTTGGTCAGTCTCTTGATCTGATTCTACTGGCAATTGAGGATTGAAAAGATGAGGATAATCTAAGTTGACATTGACAGGTTTTGGATAGGATAATTGATAGGGATATGCAGTTTATGATTGAGATTTGAATTATCAACATAGTCTTGATCTTTGCAGTCTTTGAAAGGAAAATTATCCTCATAGAACTTGACATTTATTGATATAAAAATCTTATTAGTCTCTAAATCAAGCAATTTGTATCCCTAGTTCCAAAGGGATATCCCAAAAAGACACACTTCCTTCCCCTTGAGTCAAATTTCTGCCTATTGTGTGTAAGTGTGGTAGCAAATGCCAAGTACCCGAAGACTCTGAGATTAGCATATGCAGGTTTATTTTGAAAAGGATTTCAAAGGGAGTTTTGTTATCCAGAACAGGTGTAGGAATTCTGTTTATCAAAAACACAGCAGTTAGAACAAAGTCACTCCAATATTTCATCGGTAGCCCGCTTTGAAATTTTAGTGCTCTAGCTATATTCAATATATGCTGGTGCTTTCTCTCAAACACAGCGTTTTGTTGAGGAGTTTCAACGCATGATGTCTGGTGTATTATTCCATTATTAGAATAGAATTGTCTTAAGTCAAAATCTGCTCCATTATCAGTCCTAATTACATTGATTTTGGAACAAAATTGTGTATCATTCATAGTATAGAAACTTTGCAAAGCAGTTGAAGCATCAGATTTTAATTT
>CAIGRB010085496.1:82107-95112 GCA_903798255.1 Fraxinus quadrangulata | reverse complement strand
GAACTCAAGCCCCGGCTCCTAGACGTCCATTTTAATTTCTGTTTGCTGTCAACTGCAATTTTTTTTTTGATTTACTTCTTCTAATTCAGTTAGCTGTTTATGTATTTCGGATTATAGTTATATCATACAGAATGAGACCATCAGGGAATTAAGACTTTGCTGCATAGACTCTACTGCGTATACATGCTTGCTATATCTTTGGGCTTACAGCAGACTAGAACGGAGTACCAAAGTTTCAGCAACAACGGGAGAGAATCTGCCTTACATCCCAAAAGCCGCCACTACCACCTAACTTCTATCTCTGATCACAGCACCCAGCGCAATAAATCCCTTCCAAACCTCCGCAACAGTGTTCAATTTCAGCCCATCCCCTACTGTCCCTGCCATCACGTCTTCTTGTCCTTCATTTGCTTCGTGGAATCAGCAACGTCACTCGCTGTAATGCACAAGGATGCCGGTTCCAACGACACCCCCATCTCCCTTTCCCCAAACCACCACATTCCTTTCCGAACATAGGACCCAGAACAAGCCACACACAACTTCAAAAATATCTTGCTGCATAACATTGTATCTCTCAGTGTCACTCTTTGTCGCCGATCTATACATTCCCATCCTCATTAGCTTTTGAGGACCATTATTTGAAAATTTCATTTTTATACGTACTAATTTTCAATCACAATCACGTAATAAAATATTCTGTAAAAATTTTACCTATATTTTAACTACATATTCTCCTAAAAATCACTATTCAAAATATTATTTTTTCCAAATAATGAATGTTTGTTGACAAGGTAGTGTTTTTTTGAAGTCTTGTCCTTAAGCATAAAATAATGATTAAGCCCTCTACCAAAAATTTATTCTGTTATCTTATTTTCAACACACAATCTTTCATAAAATAATATTACACATAAATCGAAAAAAATTTCTTTTATTTCAATCACATATTTTTCAAAAAAATTCTATTTCAAAATTTATAATTCCTACCTAATGGTGGCCAAACGGGGGCTAATTATTGTACATAGTCACATGTAGAGATTCATAGGCGTTGAAATCTCTCCATTATTAGGTCTATTGACCCAAAAAAATGACTAAAAGTCAATATTATCACAGAAAATTTTTGGATTTTCCCATTTTATACTATAGTGCCAATCAAACTTTTGAAATAAAAGCCAACTTATAATTCAAATTGTTTATTTGTTACAAATGAGTATCGACTCACATGGGCTCCAATTTTTTGCACTTCTAACTACATTGATAAAGCAAACAAAAAATAAAAATTAATGAAAATACCAAATCCAGCAAGCTATTTTAAAAATTAATGAAAATACCAAATCCAGCAAGCTATTTTCACTAGTATCCAAATATTACTAAAAATGGAAGTTGGGGACTGAGACTGCTAAAATATTAGATGGGGACCCTAGTGGCAATGTAATAGTATTGTTATCACCTTCCAATCATCTTCCATAACAGTCCCCACGACCCCCCTCCACCTCTTGAAACTTCAACGCATTGCCCACTATCTACAGGAATTTCTCTTCCTAGTCGCTTGTTGCTTCAAGAATTTTAATAGATCTTCTCTGTTTTTCTCTGTGTTTTTCCATTGTCCCACTATGGTTATGAGTCTGAATTCTAGTTTTGTGGCGAGTTGTCGCGATCCCAGATATCCGCTGAAGCATTTAGTTCCACCCCATCAAAGATTGATCAACTCCAATTTACTGTATCGGAAATGTAGACCATTTCTTGTTACAAGAAATCAAACATTTCAAGTTTACTGCAACTCCCAGGTGACTGCCCAGTACACTTTGTGCTTGAATCTAATATTACTGTAATACGTTCTTGAATGCCCTTGTGATGCTACTGAGTTTTTTTTTGGTCGAATTTACTGTTGTTATTTAGTTCTAAGCTGATTCTTGCGTTGCTGTTTTATATGATCACTTCATTTCCTGGAAACTATTCTGTTATTAGTTTGAATTTCATGCGATTCCCAAGTACCGTTTTCTAGTTTAAATCTTTGTCACCTCTGTTCTAGTTATGGGTTGATTATATTTAGTTTCGATAACCCACTTGTGCGAACAGTTTTTTGATGTATTTTGTTGAGCCACTAACGTAACTTTTTGGACTCATGGTTCATACATTATGAATTTCTTCCATGTGAATGAATTAATGGCAGTTAGGCCAATAGGGGGAATGTAAATTTGCTGTGAGATTTTGATATGTCGATGAGGTCAAGATTAATAGGATAACTGCTTGAAATTAAAGGGAAAGTTAGAATTAGAAAAGGGAAAGTTAGAATTAGAAAATCATTCGAAACAAAAAAGAATAGAAAACGTCCATGTTTGGTTCATTTAAGTTATGCAATACTTTCCTTTTTATGATATATTAGTGCTTTGGCTGCACGCAATCTGGAACATATTTTGGAATCTAAATTATTAGTAGGTTGTTTAGGATATGATTTTGTCCAACACGTCTACTCGTAATGTTATTGGTGGTGTTAGCAAACTGAGAATTGCTGTAAGTTTTAAACCTGATGAACCAGGCTCAAGGCATTAGTCAAAGTTTTTCCCAAGCATTTTAATTAAAATATTAAATGATCGTAACAGGTTAGACAAGGGATGAATAACTGACCATTAGGAAGAGTATAGGTCCTGGAAACTTCTTGCAAAAGTGACAATCAGCATTCTGACTTTTATAAATGAAGCTAGAATGTTTATCTGGTTTTTACCCACCTTCTAACAAGTACTGTCACCTGCCTACCTATCTACTCCCACCATTTTTTCTTATATTTGTTTATTTACCTGCATTGAGTGGGTAGGTTCTTTGCTTGTGGGTTCGAACTCAATGGCTGTAACGCTTACATACTAGGATCCATGAAGATACATAACTCATTCTCCCCGCAGCTCTTATACTTCCTGCAGCTGTTGATAATTTGTATTTCATTAAGAAATGGAATTTATATGAATTTGGTACAATATTGATTTTCCAGGCTGCAGACTTTTATCCCTCTTCTCCAACAAAAGAAAAGGTTCTGAATGTAGAAATTGGGGCTTGAAAGAATGCAAAATTTAAGGATCTAACATCTACATGCATATATCTTTTTACAGGCAAAGGAAATGCAGATCAGAAAGTTTTCCCCCATTTTAGAAAGTACGCTACTGTCACGAAATGGGGTCTTACCTTCTAATGAATGGAAAGCAGTTCCTGACATTTGGAGGACTTCTGCAGAAAAATTTGGTGATCGTGTAGCATTGATAGACCCGTACCATGACCCTCCTACAAATATGACTTATAAACAGGTCAGTTTCTAGTCTCTGTTTCTTTATATTCTCTATCATTCTACATTTGGGATTTTGTAATTAATGCAGACAAGGTGTTGTTGCAATGAGTAAGGCAATGATTTACCAATTTTTTGGGATTCACTACATTCGTTCTTTCTAGCTCCGTCCCCGTAATGAAAGCAAAGAGAGGTTAAGCATGACTTCCCATATCAATGCTCCCTCTTTCAATAATTACCCAGAATTTCATGCTTTTTGGATCAACAATTGGTAGATTGTGGGCTTTATTTTGTTATGGCCACTTTTCCTAAATAAAAGACATGAGCATCTACAATTTTCGTATGATGATGTAAGACAGAATGGGGGTGCTTTATATCAGAATGCTATGGTGAGAAATAGGGAAGGAATATGCTGCAGAAATATATCAGATTACACTTCAAAAATTTAGAATGGAAAACGAGGAGAATCACTCTCAGGGCATCACGCCTAGGGTGGTTTGCATCTAACAAACCTGACCCAGAATTTTAGTTGTAGACAATGTCCTTTTCTCGGTTATGCATTTTTGGCCATTATTCCATTTCGCTGCCATTTCTTTTCTTCATAGTGAAATGGACGAGGAAGTGTATATGAAAATTCCAGCAGGGCATTGGAGGAAATCTTGAGAGAAGGACGCGTATCATTCAAAGACGTACTTATATGGTCTGAAGCAGTCTAGTAGGACCTGGTTTTGAAAGTTTACAAAGTCAATGGTCAAGAATGGATGTCATCAAAGTCAAGGAGATCAAATTCTATTCATTGAACACTCCACGAGCATGAAGATTACAACATTTGTTGTATATGTCAATGATATAATAGTGATTGAAGATGATGACAAAGAAATGCCCAACTTAAATGCATATCTTGCAAAAGGACTTCGAGGTTAAAGATTTATGGAGCCTTCTTTACTTCCTTGGATGAAGGTTCGCTCGGTCCAAACAAGGAATCTTCTTAAACTAGCAGGAATATATTCAAGAAATTTTAAAAGAGAATGGTATGCTTGGGAGTAGACCAAGTGATACTCCAATAGAAAGTAGCTATGAACTAGAATAAAATAGGGAAGATGAGGATCCTGATCAAGGAAATATATGATATCAGTAAGGAGATTGATCTAATTATTACAAAAGGATTGATATTACCTATAGCATGAGCAATGTGAGCAAATTCATGCATGCGCTGTTTAAGTCTCATATTGTTGTGTACTTAATTTTGAGATATCTTAAGAGTTGTTAGGTAAATGAGTTCTTTTCAAGAAACAATGTTGATCTATAGGTGGAAGCTATATTAATGCTGATTGGACAGCTTCTATCACTAATAGAAGATCCCCTACTAAAGGGAACCTTATTGCACTATATGGAGAAGTAAAAAGCAAGTTGTTGTTACCCGTTGAAAAGCTGAAGCAGAGTTTAGAACAATGGCTCTAGAAATCTACAAAATGTTTTGGCATAAGATCATCCTCAATCATTTAAAAGTTAGCAGTTGAGTCTCCTGTAAGACTATATTGTGACAAGAAGTAGCTTATAATATAGCTTACAGTCTGTTCCAGCACCATGAGACGAAACATGTCAAGATTGATAGACACTTTATCAAGGAAATTAAACTCAGGCCTAATCTGCACTCCATTTGTATCCTCGATCAATCGCTGGCTGATGTTCTTACCAAGGGTCTACCTAGTGCAACTTTCCAAAAAAAAAAAAAAATGTTGGCAAGTTTGGGATTCGTGATACTCTTTGCACCTGCTTGAAGAGTACTGTTGAAAAGTTTAATTGTGTATTTGAGTGGAAGTTGCATTTTAGGTTAGACTAGGTCATAATTGATGTGAGGAGATCTGGTCATTAAGGGAAGTTCTGTTGTATAGGATCTGGTTTTATTCTAGGATCCTTGTTTTATTTTTCTAGGACACATATTTTTTTTTATTTTTTTATTCTAGTTCCATTTTTGATGTTTAGGAGTGAACTCTATTGTTTTATATATAGGTTGTTAACCAATCATTGGGAATAAGGCAATTCAATTTTTCTGTAAAATTTCTACAAAAGAAATGTGAAGTGGAAGAATTCGAGAAAATGTGTTTTCAGTGGCCATAGATCATGCATATTGGCTTCATTCCTAATTCTTAAACTCTCGCAACATTCGAACGCAGACTGCTTGTCATGCTGTTTCCTCTGAAAGATAAAAACCTAAGAAATGGCAATTCGTCTCTGATAGCCATAATGTTGTTTAATGAACCTAGCTAAAAGTCGCCAATAAACTTCTGTTAAAGTATTTATTTATCACTTTTGATGTTTGATCATCTTGATCCATGCTGTGTGCTAAAGTCAGTATCTTGCATTGTTGTCGTCGTTGTCGTCATCATTTCCCATATCAGGTGCATTGTTTAACTTAATAAAGTTCCATGAAGTCAATTTGAAATAGTCAGTACCATAATCAGCATTCATTTTGAGAATGGGGTTCATAGAAAACCTATGAACAGCTATTCCTTTCCCTTGCAAAGTACTAATCCATTTTATTGTAAGCTGTAGCTGATGGATATTTTAGTTTAAAATTTTTATTATGGCTATTCTATTCTTGTTGGATTAATTCACCTTACATTTTGCTATTTTAAGTTATTCCCAGTATTTTGAGAGACATTTAGGGGTTGTTTGAGCCTCATTTTTTTTTAAAATTCATTTTTTCAAAACTTATTTTTAACCACACATTCTCCAATAAAATAATATTTCACGTAAATCGAATTTTTTTTATTAATTTTTAACCTCACATTCTCCAAAAATAACTATTCAAAAATTCACTTTTTTCCCTCAAAATGGGGCTCAAACAAGGGCTTAGTTTCCCTATCCTCTTGCTCCTCTCCTGAAGTACTTTTATCTGAAGTTCATTCCCTCTACAAACTTTCAGCTTGAGCAAGAAATTTTGAACTTCTCTGAAGGACTAAGAGTTATTGGATTGAAGCCAGAGGAAAAGATTGCCCTTTTTGCTGATAATTCATGCCGGTGGCTTGTCGCAGATCAAGGTATACAGCTATTCACCTTAACCTGAACTTGGTGCCTGAACTAGATTTAAAAGATGCAGTCTGCATCCTTTCCTCGGCCTACAGACACTGTCAATTAGCCCATTTCTCAAGCTTTTATTGGACCTCCACCCCTTAAACTAGCAAACAAAGGATCTTTCGGATCTAACTTTCTTTCTATCTCACACAACAAACAAATAGGTACCAGTGGTTCATTCTTGTATTACCAGGAAATGCATCCAAAACTAAGATTATAGATAAGGAGCAGCTAATTGCTCCAGAAACTAATGAAAAGTATAATGGTTCTCCTAATATTCCACGTTGGACTTCTATACCATTGGAAGAGCTTTTCTTTGCCTGCAAATCTGTAGATCCGAAACTTCGAGACAATGTTCCATTCCACCACAATACCAGGTCATGTTTTGATTTTTCCAATTTTATGTTGTTACCGTCACTTCTCTTTGTAGACCCAATGCAAACCTGCAAATTGCATAAATTCTTGTGTATCCAGTTAGATTGCAAAATATATCCTGTTTTTATCTATTTTATCCTTTTCTTGTTCTGATTCCACACAGTTCACTCAATTGGGTTCAGACTGTATTTTTATTGTTCATCTTTCCACCTCAAGAAATGTGTTGATATAGGATACTTGTTTACTTCCTAATTAGCAAATAAGATTGCTCAAGAGTTGGGGATAGTAGTTCTGAACTCATTTGGGAAAATGTTGGTTGTGGCGTCCCTCTCCTAAGTTATTACACTGCCATTAGTAACTTTAATGAAATGTGGGAAAAAGTTGTGCGATATTTGAGATGCTCTTCTGGAAATTACTCTTGAAGATTAGATTCTGTTTCCTTTAGAGACTGGAGTTGAAATGTTCAATTTGCGTACAATATGCATTTTTGAATTCTGGAACGACATCTGTAATGTGTCAATCTGACCTCAGGTATTATGGCAACTGGAGCAATCAATGTTGTGAGAGGTTCGAGGTCATCTGTTGAAGAGCTTTTGCAGATATACAATCACTCTGAAAGGTTAGAGGAGAAGTTTCCTTTCATACGTATGCTCTTCTTCTTATTTCAACTGGATTACGTTGATATGTAGATATATATGTACTCTTTTTAGCATGATCTGTCATAGATTGCGATGAGTGTGGTGCATGTGATCATACTTTCATTTTCTGTTATGTTAATGGAAGTTTCTATAGTTTTTTCCCTTATCAGTTTTCTAACTTTAGTTGGTTCATCCATAGATCGAAACTCATTTCCCATACTAGGTGCTGTAAAAATATTCATTGTTGCATTTTCATGCTCTACATTTTTCCTGTAACGGCTGCTCTGAGATCTAGACTAATTTGAGCCACATTCTTAGTTAATTGGTTTGTTGGTACAATACTGCAGATTTCGTTGTGTACTCTTATTTTTCTTACATAGGTTGCATAATTCATAAATAATTAGGAACTGTGTAACAATGATATTTAATTTTTCAATTTCTCTTTCTTATTTGTGAATGAAATTTTATGAAGTGAAGAACTACTAGGGTTTTGCCAAGTAAAAAGAATAAGGTTCTATTGTCTTTCACTGATGTTTTGAGGAAAATGGATGCCATTAAACAATTGCTTTGCAGATGACTAGATGCCAGTAATAAATGAATTATCTATTATACTTTTTTTACCCTACTTTTGTTTCAAATGCTTAAGATTCCATGCTAGGATTAAAATATTTTTTGAAAAGAAAAACAAAGTCTCATGAACCCCTTGTCATTAAAGTTTTAATTGTTGAAAGCAGGTTGGTTTTGACCTTCTAACGATGTTAAAGAAGATATTATAAAATATGTTATTAGATTTTGAAATTGGAATCTCTTTATTGAATGAGATATATTATGCATTTTGGTATTAGTTTATGTGCAGGTAAGTGTACAGTATAAATTAATTTTTCACTGGAAGTTATTGCACGAAGTTCATTATTTTTAGCATGCCACGAGACATTGATAAAACAATATCTTTAGTTCTACATATACCTAAAGCCACTGTGAGGAAAGAAATTATTATAGATCCAATTGTATCATTTGAGCATCCAAAAAATTGACGTAATGTGAAAGAAAGATAAATTGAGCCCATGGTTTTGTAAAGGTTCGTCAACATGAGGAGTCCAAGTTCTTGCATCAACTTCTTTAAGTAAAGAAATTATGTGTTGGTGTTTTAGAATCACCATCTACTATCTACAGGTGGAGGACTTCATAGATGACATTCCTGGCTCTTCAATACTAAAATGCTTGATGGAAAGGATTCTAGGGCATAGACAATGTGATATCACCAGAATAATCTACTATGATACACAATCGGTAAACAAGAAAAAGTCGTGTTTAAAAAGTAGATAGAGACACTTCTCGTTGAGCAGTCAGTGCAGCATCTAAACTATGCTGGACATATACAGGCAACAGAAATAACTAAAAGAAAATGATAATTACCTTCTTGAGGTTATGTGAAAAGTGAAAATGCGATGGTTTGGAAATTACTGATCAGCCAGTCCTTGTTTGTTGGTGGAACAAATGATAAAATCCCACTTTTTAGCTTTAAAAATCAACACTAGCAGAAAGGATTAACTTTCATTCTCTTGCTTGTTAATTTTAATTCCCCTTGGTTTCCCTTGTCTTAAGCTTTTACCAATTTTATTTCGTCCAATTGCTCCCACTCACCCACCAACCAAAATTGTTTCTTCCACCATCAAAATGCTGCCTTCTGTCTCCCTTCTTGATGAGATAAGATGAGATTTTCTGATTGATACAGATGATGAACATAACAATATTAATACCACAAGATAAGGAAACTATTATGAAAAGCCTTCTTAGAATTATTTGGTTCCTGCATTTTTTTAGCTATGTTGATATCTCGTAAAAAAATTGGTCGTCATTTTTTTTAATTTACAGTTGAGAATATGTTTATTGAAATTGCTATCTGTCAATATCAACGTATTGTTTTTTGAAGTGCTATATCAGCTTAATTAAAAAACTTCCGTTCTGCATTAGTAATCAGAACAACAGCAATTACATAACTAATCTTCTTTAAAATAGATACATAATATGACTAGATTTGCAGCAAAATGGTATCACTGTTTGAAATGGTTTGGGATTTGCTGCTAATCATGTGATGTGAGATTTCAGTGCTTCCCCACCACTCTACGGGGACAACATTTTATTTGATTCCTGCAGTGTCTTAGGCAGTGATTCATCCTTTACACCGTAGATGAAAATTTTCACTGCACCTGCAGATACATAATGCCTGTTTTTGGTTGCATATCTTGGAAGGTGGTGAATCTCTGAGAAAAATCATTTCCATTATTTTTCCCCAGCATCCATTGTTTCTAGAATTCCCGAATGTAAATGTTTTGCTGCTATAACTGCAGTGTGGCACTGGTTGTGGATGATCCAGTTTTGTACAACCACATTTCGGAAACCTTTCGTGCCCGAGCTACTATAAAATTTGTCATTTTGCTATGGGGACAAAAATCAAGCATAAGAGATGTAGCAGCAGCAGAAATTCCTGTTTATAGCTATAATGAGATAACAAGTTTGGGTCATGAGAGTCATACGGCCTTGCTTTATTCTGAAGATGCCAGTAAGTTGCTCTGCAGTCATTGTTCAGTAGTGTTAATAAGCGATTGCTGTTGCAGCAAAACCCTATTGCCTAAGGTTTAGTGTAATGTGGACATAACATTTTTGGATGCATATATTAAGATATATATTTAATCGCACTTGATTTTAACAGAAAGACAATCAATCCTTTTAAGAGTTGTGTAACTTATTTTATTATTTAGTCACGTTATGCCCTTCTATGTATCTCTATGCTACGTTTAACAAGCAAGAGGTGTTAGTGGAACCCAACCAAATTTTAATGCCAGAAGAGGTAGGAATGGGTAGATTAAATATACTTTATAGTATGTAAGTAAATCTTAGAAATCTTAGATTATCATAAATTAAACTTACACAATGCAATTCCTAGGTTGCTTTTCTTTTCTTTTCTTTTTTATCTTTTGGTCGTTTTTGTTTGTTTTGGGGCCCATATCTACTTTATTTAACATTTATTTTGTACTGCTTAACTTTTTGAAGAGATTGGCTTTCAAAAATGAGGGAGAGGAGAAAATGAGGATGAGAAAAAGAATTCATCCGATGGACTTCGTAGCCAAGTATTGTGGTGTTTGGGTGAGGTTGGTTTGTTATGGTTAACCAGTTATTCAATGAGATGTTAAAATCTAAAACAATGTGAGACGAATGCAAGAAGAGTGTTATGGTGCCTTATTACAAGAATAAAGGAAATATCAAGTTTGAGTGAATTAGGTATTAATCAATCAGTCTTTGAAATTGTGATAGAAGATGATTGAGAGATTGAGATGGATTCAAAGATATTATGGTTTTAGGGAACTAGATCATTATTATGTAAGAGAGATCTGTTATTGAAGCTATTTACCTTTTAGCAGATTGATGAGAAAGTTTAGACAAAAGAAACATGATTTACTTTTGGGTTTTATCATTTTAGAAAAAAGCATATGATATGGTGCTCAATGAAGTGATATGGTGGGTACTAGAGACTAGAAATTTCTGTTACATAGATCGATGTCTGAAGTTAAAAGAAGTGGTGTCAGTCATAGTAGAGAATTTTTTATTAGTGTTGGTTTTCCTCATCTTTTCATTTTAGTCATGGATTAGTTTATGAGACATCTGAGATAAGGTCGATGTGTGCTATTTTCTGTTGATATTGTTTCGTGGATGAGACTAGGAGAAGGTTAAGTAGTAAGGAAGAATTTGGAGGAGTACTTTGTAAAAACGGGTAAGAATAATTCCCCCTAAACAATAAAATATTTTCACATGGGGAGGAACGTATTTACTAGTTATATCATCTTCAATCGCTTGAATCTCGAGACGTTCTTTGAATCAATCATAGAACTTATTGAGATAGGTGAAAATCCCGTCGCAATTGCCTGAATCTCATACAGTTCAAGTAAAAGCACCCAAATAATAGTTGCAGTGGATATGTCTAAAGGTATTCGATTAATTAAAACCAAGTCAGAGAAATGGAATGCCTATTTAGTTATAATAAGAATGAGGATAGTGTAGTCACTGTAGAGGAAAATGTTGTTCTGGAGAAGGTGAATGTTTTAGGGCGTTAAGGTTTGACTATTAATGGGGAATGACTTGACAAGGATGTTATGCATTGGATAAAATGACTACTTAGGTAGTTGAGACATGTTTAGCATAAATCTAAAGATGAAATCTTATGGTTGGGAAGAAACTAATTGCGTTAGTTTTCACAGTAGATGTAACAATTGAACCAATAACATGGCAAAAAAGGATTTATGCAGCCAATCCCAAATTTATTGGGAATAAGACTTAATTTTTGTTGGTGACTGCATTTAGTTTTGTGATGAGCTTCTCATATATAAGATTGTGATATTGAATCATCGATTATCTGATCAGAGCTCAGTAGTAGGTTCATTATTGCTTTGGTTGTACTGATACAAATTACAAACATGATTTTCAGCGTCATAGTGTTAATAATGTTACCATAATGCTGGTATCTCAGATGTTGGCTGGGAGTCTATGAGAGAATTTTCTATTCTATTTTTTTTTTTCCCTCATTTGAATGAAATATCAGAAGAATCATAAGCATGATTAGCATGGGCCATAAGCAACCAAGTCATTTGTTCTGGTGGTAATCAAATCATATTAAATTTTCTGATGTTACCAATGCATAACATTAAGGGTGTGTTTGATGGATATTGTTGAGGAAAGAATGTATTTTAAATAGTGATATGATGGGAAATGTGGTTAAAAAGTAAGGAAATGTTATTGATGTGATGGAAAAATGTTATTTTATTGAAAAATGTGCGGTTGAAAATGAGTTTTGGAAAAATGTATTTTTAAAGATTATGTGTCAAACAGGGGCTAAATCAAACTCTCTATGATGCAATGCCATAAGATTTACTATCATATTCAAAGTTAGTCGTATTGCCATTTTGTCCTAGCTCAGAAAATAAACAGCCATAACTGATTCTTTTCAACAGTTGGCAGACGTAAATAGAATCCTATAGCTGAATTTACTGGTATGTATATTCAGAATAGACCTTATGAATGTTGATTTGAGTCTATGAAGATATTTTATATAATGAATCAAATTCAAATATTTTAAAAAGGTCATAATTCAAAGAGCCTGTTAATTGAGCGTCTTTGGAGGGGTTGACTGATTAAGTCTTATTAACAACGTGTGTAGCCTCTTATAAGAATCAATGACCCTGTGAATACAGTTAATGGTTCATTGCTTCACTGAGAGATGATTTCTGAGTTTTAAAGCTTTGACACTTGTAATACTGATATAGTTACAAGTTCTTTCAATATTTATAAACTATTTCTCTTTTAGCTCCACTTGATGTAATAAGGCTGATCATATTTGATTTGCAAATATTTTGCACAAATAATATTTCTGTCGCATTAATAATACTGTGATAACAGTCAACTTATCATCTTACTAGTGATGAACAATTTATTGGAAGGATGAAAGCATAATCCACATTGGGAATGGCATTGCTGACTAGTGACAATAATTTCAGGGAAGCAATATATTTATGAATCTATCAGCTCTGATGACATTGCTACGCTTGTATATACAAGTGGCACCACTGGGAATCCTAAAGGTGTTATGCT
>CAIGRB010085496.1:52707-81968 GCA_903798255.1 Fraxinus quadrangulata | reverse complement strand
CCCCCCCCCACCCCGGCGGAGAAATGGAGTTGGGAGTTCTGCTAGAATAATGAAGGTAGCTATGCATGTTGGAATGTCCTCTTCATTTGGATCTTTTACCGTAATGTTCTCCGTCTGTTGAGAGGTATTCTTTTAATTTCCTCTGGCATCAAAGAGAAGCATGCAGTTCTTTGCTGAGAACTTAAGCTATATATACTGCCCATCTCATCGAACTCTGTTGCTTAGGTTATCTAGTTTTTTTTAAAGATCTTGTCCGACCATGTATATGCTTCTATCTTCTTAGATTACAAATCTATGGGACATTGTACCTGCTGTGCCTGGGGACAGATTTCTAAGCCTGCTTCCACCTTGGCATGCATATGAACGAGCTTGTGAGTATTTCATATTTACCCATGGAGTCGAGCAAGCATACACAACAATGAAAAATCTAAAGGTACGTTTTCCCCTTCCTATTTGGAGGTGTTATATTGTTGTCCCTTTACTTTTGTATTATGACTTAAACAAAAGAAAAAGTTTGTGGAAATGAATTAATTGTGGTTTAATTGTGAGGGTAAAGGGTTGATCAGTTTGTTTCTTCACATGTAGGAAGATTTGCTACGTTATCAACCTCATTATCTGATTTCTGTTCCATTAGTGTATGAGACGCTTTACAGGTAAATCTGACTGCCTGAAAGTACTTTCATCATGCACTGTAAGTCGTTAAATATATCATAGATCCTGTGCATACCATGGGACAAGCAATAATTATACACCATGTAGTTTCAAGTTGCGGAAGAGGGTTATTACAATAACAAGAGGAACTATAGAAGAGTAAGTATTGGATGCATGACAGGAAGTTACCTCCAAAAAGACGTAGGAGTGAAATTGTTGTTCTTTATTTTATGCATTCACCTCATATTTTAATTTTTTTTTTTTTTTCAATGTTTGGTTTTTTGAGTTTTTGTTCCTTTTATCTCTATTTTTGTTGTTGCTGATTATGAAGGATTCTAATATGCTTTATAGCTATGTCCATATCGGTGGTTTGCACTATTGTCTTTCGATGCTAAATGTGTTTATGTTATTTCGTTTCTTAATTTTACCACTGAAGCCATTGACAGATCCCATATTTCATAGTGATACCTTTCCAGCTCCATGAATTTCATTACTGTTTGTAGATCATTAACACTGTTTTAGTTTGCAGAGGGATTCAGAAGCAATTTAGTACGAGTTCTGCTGTTCGTAAACTTGTTGCTCTTCTATTCTTGCGGATCAGTTTGGCATACATGGAGGCCAAACGAATTTATGAGGTTGAATCCTAATCATGTTTTTTTATTTTTCCGGAATTTGTTTTACTGTTTGGCTGTTCATAGCCCATTATAATTAGAATCACTGGACTGATAATTGTATGCATGTTGTTTCTGTTTCATAGTATAAGATAATATGCTGTTTTGACAGAATATTACTTTTTCTCACTTTGATTATGTGTATTTATTGAGGATTCATATATTTTGATAATGTCTTTCTCAAAACAAATAGTAGCCAAAGATCTCTTTAACTCTCACTCTGTTTTGCATAAAGCTTACTTCGATCTTCTTTTGGCTTAAACTTTAGACAAGGATATGCTCTAACATGATAGTGGAACTGGTTTTTGAAACTTTGGTTGATACAAGTCTCGACACCTATTGAGATATAGATACCGGATTTCGGCAAGATAGTTACAGGTGCTAAAGGTGAGGTAAGGTAAAAAGCAAAAAAGCCCCTTCGTTTTCTAAGGTAGCTTGATTGGCTTCTCTGTTTTCGTAAAGCTAAGTTTCAAATAGGAGCAATTACTCCCTTGTAGCTGATTAACCCCTCAAATAAGGCAATTCTCTGAGCTTTGCAAGTATGAAAAAGAGGGGGTTGACGAACTATTCTAAAATGAATGGTGCTTAATGCCTTACTAATCAGATGAAAATGTTGAGAGATTCTTATGTCTGTCTATTATACACATTGATCTTCCTCACTTTTGTGCTGCACCATATTTTGCAGTATTGACACATGAACCAGTGAAGATTACTTGCAGCTTTTTAAAAATTTCTTGTTTTCTATATGGTTGGTTTGGCTACTCACTGAAACCGCTTGATTTAACTTTAAAGGGCTTAATACTAGAATAGACTTCACCATATCGACTTTGAATAATTGTAAAAGATAGTGTATGGCGGTTGGTGTCATTGATCATTGTTCAATTCATTTTTAGTTGCGTGTTGTACCAGGATCAATCTACAGGCACAAAATATACAAATCCACGTTCTCTTCACTCCAGTAATTTTTTCTTGTATAAATTAAATTATGTCAGGGTAAATGGAGTAACAGGGAGCTATGACCACAATGAAAACTACTTTAGGAGCTAGTCAGTTTCAACTACCAGAAGGCATCAAGGATCCACTTAACGCCCCTTTTTGTTTGTTTTAGTTTTTGAGAATGACTAAGCATTTTTATTTAAGGCTGAGAATGACTAAGCATGATGGTTCCCAGTGTGTGCATTTTGGAGTGATATTTTCTGTTAGATGAAACTATAAGCGGGCTCATTTTCAAATTAGAGCTATGAAGAGATTATATTGAATAAAGGATTTATTTTAGTTGGAGTAAGACCGCTTAGATGGAGTCTAATTCTAGTCAACAAATAATTCCTTGTATGCAGTTAAGATACCAGCCAAGAGGTTCCTAAATATGAGTTTTTTGTCAATTAGGCTCAATTTATTCATTAGAAGGTGGATATCGGAGATGATGTTACTCAAAAAATTAATCGCATGCTGGCCTAGGCGTAAAAAACTGACTTATAAGTTAATGAGTAATTTTAATATAATAATTCTTTTGTTGGTCAAAGTTGGTAAATGAGACTTTACTGTTTGTGGGTCATCCTTGATACCATGGAATTAAAAACCAAGATCCATGTACCTAATCCCATAACACGTATGGGACGTTTTCGATGAGTTTACCCAAGGTTGAAGAGGGTAAGAAACAAATTACCAACCTGTTTTTTATTACTTAGGCACTTTACCCTGCATTTAGAGAAAAAAAAAAAAAAAGAATTAATAGAACAACCTCCATGTTTCAAAGAAAACGTTGAAATTCCTCCAAATAAGTGAAGTGATCTGCAGTTTTTAACTACTTTATGGTGATTTGCTGAGTTTTTGAAGATGTGGTTTTGAGAAGGCAGGATTGTTAATCTGTGAACAGCACGGAGAGCAAATAGTCACTCTAGGAAAAAAAAAACTTGGGGTAGCACTATTTAAATTACTTTACAAGACAGTTATCTATGCTCTAAGAAACCTAAATTTACAGCAAGAAATCAAAGTTAAGTATACTGGTGGACACCAGTAAATTGTCAGTAGCCATCGAATTTGTAAATCCAGTGGCACTGTCATGGAGTTAATGTGAGACTGAGAAAGACAAGGAGAGTGGCTATAGTGGACCCAAGGGGTTTGAATCGTTTGGTGGTGGCCTACAGTAAAACTGTGAAAAGAAAGGGAAAAAATAAGAAAGGAAGAGAAGGAAGCAACACAGGAATGAAATTGGGTTTGGATCATGTCACATGGACCACTCAAAATGTAAAAAATAGATAATTATGTTTTAAAAGTGTTAGTTGGATTTGACCCATGGCCATCTCCCAAAATATCTCTGTACAATAAATACCACTTAGAGAACTTGCTCTTTTCAAGATTATCAGGGTTTCATGATTAATTTGATTAACTGGTCTTTTTAATGCTGCATTCTCATTTTTATATTTTACTCTTAAAAAATAAGATTGTTTTTTTTTTCTTAGGGGAAATGCCTTACAAAAAATCTGGAACAACCTTCCTTCCTTGTTTCTCTTTTGGACTGGTTGTTGGCAAGGATTTCTGCTGCGATATTGTGGCCATTGCATATGTTAGCAAAGAAAATTGTCTACAGTAAAATTCATTCTGCTATTGGTATTTCAAAGGTTTGCAAATTCTCTCTTTCATTTTTTTTTTTTTTTTTTGTATGTGTCCACGTTCAGTTTTCTGATTTATTTTAGGAAGTTCTTATAATTATTAGGTACAAATGACTAATGTAAAACTTCCCTTTGACGTTTTGCAGGCTGGCATAAGTGGAGGTGGTAGCTTGCCTTCACATGTGGACAAATTCTTTGAGGTAAGAGCTTATTCATTCTTTGTTAGCTATTTCAGGAATGTGTATAATTATTCCTTGTACTATTGATCTGATACTGCAGGCAATTGAAATAAAAGTTCAGAATGGTTACGGTTTAACAGAATCATCACCTGTGGTTGCTGCTCGACGACCAAATTGTAACGTAATAATCATATTTGATGATTTTAAAGTTCATGAACTGCTGCATTTTTTCTTCTTCCCATAATGGGTTCTGAATCAATAAATTTCATGTATTTGTTCCAGTAAAGCAATGAATTTTCTATTCAAGCAAGACTATAAAAGGAGTATCTGGATTGGAGACCTTGATTTGAAATTCTTAGTAGTCTTGTTTGCATAGTTTAAATATCCATGGGCAATGGAGAAAATCATTGGGTGGGGACTTGTTACCATCTTACTAGGATCATATAGAGTTGTGTCTCTCGTTGAAATATGAGCTGATCTAGTGAAAATGGTCTCATAAATACAATACCTCCTTGTGAGCATAGAAAATTTGACATTGTCAATGGTGCAAGTTCGTGTTTCAAAAGGCAATGAGATGTATTAATGAGGTCGATTCGTAATGGATGAACTATTTTCATTTTACTTCCTTCTGAACTTCTCTGCCATTGAAACTTTGAAGTAGATATTTTGGGCGTTTATGTTCAGATCTAGAACCATTTGTAACACTAGTTTCTGCACTATCAATTGCATGACAAACAATCCAAATTTACACAGAATAAGTAATGCCTTGATTCTGCCGTTAAAGATAGAAAAGAGACAACAAAATTCTAACTACGGAAAGAATCTTAGGAAATTCTATATACTTCTGTTGCAATAGATACAACTCATCGAACTGGAAAAATCTTTAGAAATCCACTGTCCAAGTTGGCAGATTTCCCAACAATCATGCCCATGCTGGGGGGAAGATATTTGTCATCTCTAGCCTGCTTCGGTTAGTTTGAAATGACCCAGTAGAAACCCCTATCTTAGAATATCAGCTAGTTTTCCCTTGATAGGAATATAAGGAGTGCACATACTTGAAATTTAGGTGAATATGATTTTATTAATGGAGTATAACCTTATAACTCGATGGTGGTCATTATCTATAATTGTCATTTTGTGAAACAACTGTGCTTGTATGGATTTCCAAAACATGGAAATCGATCTTAGCTGATCATTCGACTTCTTTGACTAAGTTCTTGTCAGTTTCAACTCTCAATATTCAGAATGCATTTCTATAGTATCTTCTTTTTAGTGTAGTATGTTACTTGACAATGTCATAACTTAATCGTTTGAAGGTTCTAGGCTCAATTGGGCATCCTATTAAACATACAGAAATAAAGGTTGTAGATGCAGAAACAGACAAAGTTCTTCCTCATGGTTTAAAGGGCATTGTTAAAGTTAGTGGTCCACAAGTGATGAAGGGTTACTACAAGGTAACATTTGAAAGCTCTTCTTGTCACAGAACTTCAGTATTTATGTAACTAGATCTTTTAGATCCATGAATGTAATGTAGCAACAAGTTCTTGTTATTTGTCATTATTATTGTTTTTATTTAAATTTCTAATTTAGACTTGGCTAACCTACCTTCTTTTTCAATGCTTTGTAACCTTTGTGAATGGCTTCTGGTGGCAAGCTGCAATATTTGTATCAAGTGTATGAATCTTGTAATCTCTCTACCATATTATGAATCTTGGTTTAATTAGTCTCACAGATATGAAAGATTGTGTCATTCATATTCATTCAATTACGCTTTGTCAAAGGATTTAATCAAATGAGCTTAAGCTCTTGAGATGAGGTGGTTCAAATTGGTATCTGATCTGGCACAGGTTCTGGGCTCAAGTCTCACCACCACCCATTTGTGAAAATTATGCACGTGTTACAATGTAGAAAAAGCCCTTTTTGCATGTAAGGGTCATGTGAAAGACATTTAAATGAATAAATTTGTCCATCTCTTTAATAGTTTAAGCTCTTAGATGAGATGGTTCAACAAATTCTAGGACAAGTTGAAGACGTTAAAATTTTTTTGAACTTGTGACACTATAGTTTGGTTTTCATGCGCAAATCAACATTTCTCTGATCTGCTGTTAAATGGATGATGTGAATTGGAGGCAAGGACTTTACATTTCACTGTCATTGGATTTAATTTACATAGTACTGCTAAAAGATTGCTTACTTTTTGAAGTTGTAACATGGTAGCTAGGTTTTCATGCCCAAAACTAACCTTTATCTGATCTGCTGTTAAATGGAAGATGTGAATTGTTTAACATTTCGCTATCATTGGATATATTTTTCCATATCACTACCAAGTAATCCGTGTTTTTGTATCAGTTTGATTTGCAAATATTTATGATTCTTTGTTTCCTAGCCCGTAGATTTATTGAATTTTTATTTATTCCGCCACTTCATGTGTAATATCTCTCTCATACACTATTGAATCTCTTAATCCAAAAGCTTAAACTGTTAGATAAGGCAACATTTATATCATTTAAGTGACGTCTTCAACACACAAAATTCATACATGCACATATGCATAGACATGTGATTTTATATTTTGAATGTCTTCATTAGAAGCTTCAAATTAAAAGCTACATTAATAATTTTATATTATGTCAATGCTACATAGAATAGTTTCCACAAGACTTAGACTAAGTATCCGCATTTCTTTCTTGGCTTCAAACCCCTGCAGAATAATTGGATAATGTTAATATTCTACTGATTTCACCATTGATGTCCATATTCTCTACTACTTAAAATAATAATAGTGTCTTTCTAGATTAGTATTTGTAGTTTTTTCAGTCTTTGATAAACTTAATGACTTATATTTACTCTATGTAGCTGATATTTACAATTTCTATTCTCGCCTTCCACCATGTAACCTGAAAAATAGATATTGCTCACAATACCATGCGCACCTGCTGTATGACTTACCTGAAATAACAGTAACAACATTGACTATGTAACATATGCGCCTGATAGTTGCCTTCAATGCGGTCCTCAATTTTATTTCTATGTATAAATTTTGGATATTCTTGTTAGTCCTGAGTAACTCAATGACTTGAATCATGTCATGTAATATGCTCTTTACCAAATAGTTGTAGGTCTTCAAAATGATCTATATAGTGTTGAGCATTCAATACATATGTATGAGGGCTACTAGTGATAAAATAGGTTCAGCAGCTTCTATATCAAATTTATTTACCTTTTCTTTTGAAAATGATTAACTAGAATCCACTCGCAACAAAACAAGTATTAGATGAGAATGGCTGGCTGAATACGGGTGATATTGGCTGGATTTGTCCTCATCATTCCATTGGACGAAGTCGTGCTGCTGCAGGTGTTATTGTTCTTGAAGGACGTGCAAAGGACACTATAGTCCTTTCAACAGGTAAATTAAAATGTTTATTACAGTACACACGTTTTTCTATCTGTTAGTAAAGTACTAATATGAATTAGGTTAAAACGAAAAAATTCCTCTTTGATATAGTTCAATAAGTCTAAATTCGCTAGAATGTGTTCTCAGAAAGAACAGAGTTGATGAATCTTCTATTACATGAGTTGGAAATTACGAAAGACTCCGTAACTGTCTGATTTTCATATAGTATCTAAACTTATTTATTACTTCCATCAAAATTATTTCAAGTAGCAAACTAAACAATTCCAGAAAATTTTAAAATTAATATGTTCATATTTATTTGGTATGACATAATTAGTTAATGGATCCATAGTTGTATGTTGCAGCCATTTGTTTAATTGGATAAATTTTTTAAGGCATCAATATAGTAATAATCTCCTATATTTCCCAGAGACTTTATGCGGTTCATTAAAAGTGAACATCATGTCACTAACTGTTCCATGTGGTGAAATAGGGGAAAATGTTGAGCCAGCAGAGATAGAAGAAGCTGCCCTCAGAAGTAGTCTTATTCAGCAGATTGTAGTCATTGGCCAGGTGAAATTTTAATTTGTTTCAATTAGGCATGCCTACGTCTGTTTCCTGACAATACCTCACCAATTGCCATATATGTGATAAAGCACATGATACTTCCAAAACTTGTGTTACATTGCATCAAATTTGTAGGATCAACGACGTCTTGCTGCTATAATTGTCCCAAACAAGGAAGAGATTCTGTCAGAAGCTAAAAGGTTGTCTAAAGTGGAATCTGATGCCTCTGAAGTTAGGAAGGAAATATTGACTAGCCTGTTGCATGAAGAGTTGAGAAAATGGTAAGATGCATATCTAAGAAATTCATAGCATTACAAAATCTCGATACAGTAGCTTCAGTGAAGCGATATAAAGGTCTTTACTTTAGCAAACTTATACAGCAATATTCCTTGATATTTGGCTTAAGGAAACGACCTCCTTTCACCTTGGACAACTGTTTAGAACACAAAGTTGATAACAATCACAACATGAAGTGCAGAGCTTTTCACTGCTTACATAAGATTATACATGTATATTTTATGCATAGAAAGCTTTAATCTTGTTGTCCTTCACTTGAACTTGATGTATTTTGTTTTACTTTACTCACTTTGCTTAAAGAATGTGATCATAGCACAAAATTATCATGAGAACTACAATTATCAAATTGAATTGCACTAAAAAGATTGTTGAAACAAACAATCAAGTGGTCACACATATGGTGTAACGAAGCAAAAGACAATGTGAAACAATATGAAGATTAACCATACTTATTAAGCATAGACGGAAGTTTAACACAACTGATCTATTGAAGTTTTTGAATCCTCTATACATACATTGGTAGGAACTTAAGATTTAAGATTAGAACATCAATACAACGCATCTAATATTTACTTTCTTGTTTGACTTTGGCTTTTCTTTTAATGCAGGACTTCAGAGTGCTCTTTCCAAGTTGGGCCAATACTTGTGGTTAACGAGCCTTTCACGGTAAATTTCTGTTGCAATAGCATGAAAGCCAACATTTTTCTGAATTTATTTTAAGAATAATGTCTTTTTAACAACTGCGGGATCAATTGCAGATTGATAGTGGCTTAATGACTCCTACCATGAAAATCAGAAGGGACAAGGTTTTGTCTCAATTCAAAAAGGAAATAGACAATTTATACAAGTGAATTACCTAATATGGTCTCACTAAACTAGTAAATGTGCAAATATGGCTGGTCAATTGCTTACGCAGTCTGTACAATTTTACAATACTCTTTTTCTTGCTAAATTCCTTCATTGTAATATTCCTTATTGTAATAATATAGTGTTGGACTGGTTATATACCATATTGTTCTAATGTTGTTATATAAATCTATTTCTTGGAAGAGAGTGCTTGTGGGGAGCTATCATACCTTACAGGCAATCAGTAGTAGCAGCTAGATTGTGAAATGGACTGTGGTGACATGGGGGCGAAGATAGGAGAGGGATGGTGTTTGTCTTGCTTTTGCCATAGTGGTTCCCTAGTGGGAGGCTCGCATGATGGACAACTGTGTAGTACTTGTGCCTCAGCCTTGAGTGTCCTTAAATACTATCTACAGAGAACGCACCATTGGAAAAGAAGATACATGAAGCATAATACATCCACAAAGCTAGAGCTCCGCATAATTCTCACCTCCCTGATAAACGAACACTGGATCTCTAATTCTGATATCAGCCGAACTGATGTTGGGAGATGTGATCACTTTTTCTTATAGCCAATAGGAAAGTCTAAACCATACCTTTTTAACGCTCAAGACCGAGTTTAGGAATTCACCCCAAGCATTATTTGTTAGACATAGCAATCTCATTTACTGATTCCTACAATGGTGTAGTATTTGGCCCTCATTCTGTGTTATTTGTGTAAATTTCTCTAGGTAAATTCCTCACTTTACTTCTATGCCACGTTTGGCACACCGGATTAGGTCGTATGAAGAATTTAGTACAAAATTTGATGGATATTAATAAGTAGATGGTATTATGATGTATTGATGTGGACAGTATTGTTCTATGATGAGATGGTTTCTGTTGGTCTGAAGCCAAATGAAGTGACGTGTTCATGTTGGCTTAGTGAACAAAGGTCACCAACTTTTCAAATCTATGGTCGAGGAATATGGATTAAACCCGTCTCTTCAGCATTATACGTGCTTATTGGATCTTTCTATTAGATGAGGACAACTTGAAGAGGCTGAGAACCTCTTTAACTCAATGTCGTCCGAGCCTGGTGAAGCCGTATGGGCTTCTTTGTTGAGCTCTTCTAGGCGAGTTGGGAAAAGTGAAATGGGAGTTAGAATCGCAGATCATCTGCTGGAACTCGGACCAGAAGATCCATCAGCGTGTGTATTTCTATCTAATATTTATGATGGTGCTGCTATGTTGGAGAAATGTCGAAATTGAGGAAAGTTATGGTTACCATGGAACAGGAAAAGAAACCTGGTTACAGTTGCGTTAACTTGTCAAAGGATAACCAAGTCTATGCTGGGGAGAAAACATATCCTATGGAGGATGAGAGTTTTGAACTTCTTAAGGAGTTGGATGCCGAGATGATGAGAAGAGATTATTGTTTGTTAATATGTAGGAAAATTTGGAAAAAATAATGAACTCCAAGGCACGAAAACGTTATCTTTTAAGAGATGTTTCTCCCCTATCCAACAAGGTCACGAGTGGGGTATAAAAGAAAATCTCTCTCAGGATACAATGGAGGCGTTTGATTCAAATTGTGACTATTTGATCAAACCAANTTTGCAAATGAGAATTCGCCCAGAATATATAGAAGTGGAGGCAATCGTTTGAATAGTTGTGTCCCTAAAAATGAATGAACGCATTTGTTGGAATTTAAACCGAACAGATGCACCTATTCAAAAAAAATTCTCTTTCGGGGGGCATTGTCCCCAAGCCCCCACGCCCTCGACCCCCGCGACCTGATCGGGCAGGTCGATCCTCGTTGCGTAGCGGCAAACACTAGTCGGGGCGGCAAAACATTCGCAAACAAAAGAACATGCAAAATGATGAAAAATATCTAACAATTATGTACCCAACACTAGTTCAGTTTTGCGTGATATGGGACAGCAAGAGAAGGGAAGACAGCATTTTTGGCACTGTGATAGATTGGCTGTTGATTACGGGCTGCTTAAGGGCTTGCTTGGGAGTTTCGGACTATTAGTTATGGGCAGTTTTTACCCTTTTTAAAGTATCAATTATGGGTATTTATAAAGGATCCGATTTTGGATGGATTTTAACAGTAATTTTTAGAATAGTCCAACCCATGCTTGAGAGTGTATTTACCTATAATTAAAATTTTAAGTTACAAGTAATTATTACTAATAAGTAAATATTACAATTAGAAGTTAATTTTGTACGTTTAAATAGTTTTTCTACATAAATGAATTTATACACACACACCCGTTAGTTTTGAACAAAATATGTTAATCAAAACTATTATTTTATGGAGGGTAAAATTTAAAGAAAATATGAGAAATGACCAAAATTCACCGATTTGATAAAATGAGAAATATAGTCAAAATTACACAACACAAACCACTCAGAACTAGTGCTCAAAATAATTAACAAGCTCTGATTTTTTCCAACATCTCATAAAGATCTAATAGCGGCGGATATTTTTTTTTTTTTGAACGTTCGTTGGTCTATTATGTTCCTAGGTCCGCACGGATAGTTAAAAACGTGTGTGTTTGTGATATTGTCATATAGTTCTTAAGTTCATCAGTAATATTGTTAATAGAAAAATTGTTGTAGAGATGCCAACAAATTCCATCATTTTAAGGGGAACATTTGCTCTAGTCATGACTTCTGCTAGTCGTATGATTTGGAGGTAAAAATTAGAAAATATTGGTTAATTCCCTTGTTGAATGTCTGGAGTGTTGATATATTGAAGGTTGATGCTTTGAATAGGAAGGTAGAGCTAGAAATGGAAAAGGACGAGCTAAGATCAAGGCAGACAGGGGCGGACCTACTTGAGGACCAACTCAATTTTCAGATTTCTCGATTTTTCTTCAGATTTTCAGATTTTTTGTCCAGGTTTTCTTAGGTTTTCAGATTTTTTTTCCAAGATTTTTTTATTTCGCCCCCACTGAACTTCCTTCCTGAGTCCGCCCCTAAAGGCAGCCCTCCTTTATCCCGACCTACAAGAGATTTTAATGCTCTGTACCAACCCCAATCTCCGCTTATGGGCGGTGGGCAGGCTGGAACCCCTATTATTCATACTATTTCTCAATTTGTTTATTTTATTTTTATATTATTCAAAATTTTAGTAATATAAACCCCGACCTGGACAAGGGATTTTGCCCAGCCTGCACGCTAATTATCAGAGTAACCTGGAAATCTAGGACCCTTTAGGAGTAGGGCACCGTGGGGATCAAGTAGTCACAGTACTCGAAAGTTTGATTTTGTCCTAAAAGGACTCGTCCACTAAGCAAATTGAGCGCTCTTTTTTACTGAAAGGTTTAGCCCTTCGAGTCGCTCTAACTTATCAATGCATTATTAGTGTTTTAGGATGAACTGCCATTGAAACAACTGTTCACAAGTCATTAACACTTTCTATCTATAATATATTAAATATCGTATCAAGTGTGAATAATTTTTTGAACGATTATAATTTTACTATAATTCAATTATTTCAATAATATCTCACTTTTCGTTTTTTAGTATGTATTTAATTTACAAACTGTAATAAATATTATAATTAATTTTCAATTAACTAACATTTACATCTATTTAATTAATATTAATTAGAATTTCACATTTACGTCCACGTTCATGTCATATTATCAATTCTAAATTAATTAATATTTACATTTATTTAATTAATATCAAATTCAAGAATGCAATTCATTATTCACATTTATTTATGCTAATTTGCATCCAATTTCACTTAATTGAAAATTAATTTATATTCATTTAATATAAATAATTTAACATTCATTTTCACATTTAATTTATTTGATATTAAATTTAAATTGATTCATGTATCGTATTTGTCATTCATTTTCATTTATACATTTAGTTTTAATTTTAATATTCCCATTCAAGTATGCATTTTACTATTTACGTGTATATATAACAATTAACACTTATTTTCAGAGACTTGCATTTCTCTCACATTTCGATCAAAAGTGAAAATGGAGAGTCAAATATTACTTTCATAGTGCTTATAAATATTTCTTAATAATTCAACTCTAACTAGTATACATAAATGTTCAAAGCCATAGTTGCATAAGATATACAGGATATGTAGCACAGTGTAAAACAGAAGCAAATTTAAGAAATAGATATCTGGCTCATATTCCATAGTTTATAGGGCTAGCAATTAAGGACTTCGTTTACAGTATTTATATATCAACTCCACACATGTAATCTTCTTGGACCACGTTATCATCATAATATAAGCGAAACAGAGTTATTATGAAGGGAAAAAAAACAATATGACCTATATTTGTATTTCCACAAAGCACAAAACAACACCCGAAGCCTTGAAAGTCGTGATGGGGACGAGTGGCAGCTATGGTTATCCGAGAGTAAGATGCTCCACATTCTGTGTCTTCCTAGAGATTACCTGGATTGATTTCTTCTCTTCCTGTTCATCATATGAGTTTGACCTAAACTGGGAGCTAGCCTCTTCAGTATCAGAACATCCCGGTCTTTCAGTTAAAAATTGTTCCCAGAATACATCATTCACCTGGTTCTGGACAGTTTCTAGTGCTTGCTTCTCTTGATGAGCCTCGAGTGGTGAAGATAAAATGGGATCGTTATCAGAATGAGTTCTGATATCTAGGTGATTATTAGACCTTGGTTCTGTACCAATTTCCTGACCCTGGGGAGCCATCCTATCTGAGTTTTTACTTTTGTCGGGTTCCAAAGAAGAAGATGCTAAAGTAAGATTTAGTTGGCATGAGATAAGATCTTCACCTTCATCATATGCATTCAAGCATTGCTGCAAGGAATGAAGTTTTGGGCTTTCGGGTCCCGCTTTACATGACAAAGATGAATCTGATAGGTCTAACTCTTCAGGGGCACATAAAACACCCCCAGCCCTAGTGTGCACGTCTTTGGACCATCCCTCCATCCTCCCTTCAGGACTTCCCCCATCTTCATTGGAGCTTTGAGTGCTCTGTGAAAGCAAGTTGATGTCCGAAACAGCAGGTGACAACTCCAGCCTGAGCTTATTGCAAAAGTCTTGGTGAAAAATGTTCCCAAGCTCGGGCATAGAGCAGCTGTGATTATCAACATAAATATTTTCCTGAACTGTCTGGGGGGTGTCATCAAACTGAGGGAGTCGCCTCTTCTTATTATATGATGAAAAATCCATGGATTCAAGTTTCTGAGCCAGGCGTACAACAAACTCAGGATTCTGAACTGCTTTGTCCAGGAAGGTCAGCAACCTCTCCTGCCGCAGATCCATGCTACCTATACGTTGTTTTAGGCTTCCCAACTGGACCTTTGCAGCAGACTGCTGTTGTTCAAATCTTAACATGTCTCCTTCAAGAGTAGTCTTTTCAAGTGACAACTTCTCGATTTCTTCCTCAAATGCTGCTCTTTCTGGATCAACAGAACCCTGAGGTTGACTGTGGCTGTGTATAGGCTTTCTCCGATGGATATTCTTGAGAAGATGTTTTTTCCCTTTCACAAATTCTTCATTAGCAAATTCCCATTTTTCCGGATCAATTTTCCTAAATCCCTACAAACAAACATGGCTCGGTCATGAACGCAATTCAAGCATCTGAGAATTGAAGGCAAATTAGTTAACCCAACAAACAATTCATTCAGTGAACATCAGATTTCCTTTCAGTTTCTTTCATTTTTTGGGGTCAATGCCCAACGGTTTTATAAAATGATCCAAAAGGAGAGGCCTACAAAATGTCAATAGTTTACAGAAATATTTAAAGGTGCACACAATACATGCATGCAAAAATAAAGAGGGGAAGGTATGGGAACATATTTATGTCCAAAATAATCGGTGAAATTTATACCTTGAGAAAAGCAAAGAAGGCAAAGAATACATACCATTTAAGGATATAATACAAGCATACGGCACAGTGAACTTGCACATGAAAAGGTATGAAGCATAATAATTATGTCTCAGAATATTCGAACAAATGATCTCCATCCATAAGACGTGCTTCATTAGAAGTATAGGTATAATAATAGCCAGGTTTCTACATGCTTAATATTCATCTCTTTTTTCTTACTTCACTAAGCAAGCCTAGATGGCTACACTCTACTGCCTACATATAGTAGAAACCAAGTATGCACCATTGTAACACAACACAACCACTGTGTATAATTGTTACTATAATTATCTTATTCACAAAAGCAGCACATTGAGTTATCACTTGTTGCTAAATAAATATAACCTACATACAACTCCTTGTGTAAATAGCTATTATGAGACAACAACAAAGCCCTATCCCTACATATTTCAGGTGGTTATATGAATCCTTTTTCATTGCTCCACTTCAGTTGATTGTTACATCTACCGAAGGTCAAAAGCAACATCCATAACCACCAAAATAGACCGTCCAAGTTTTGGTCTATCCCTAAATATGTTCTACTAAGATTTCATCACTTACATGAACGGAAGCAAGACGTGTACCCACCATCTATGTAATCTATCCCTGATTATTCCCCTAGAAACACAATTTATTCAGCCTTGTTTGGTTTAGCTACACTCAGATTTTTAGCTGATTTGATGAAAGTTGATTAAATGTGTAGTTAAAAATTTGATAAAAGCTGTGGGCACCATGAATTGTGTAATTGAAAATGAGTTTGAATAAAACTGAGAGTTGGAAAATGGGATCTTAACAGGGGCTCAATGTTTACTTGCAAGGAACTAAAATTTGAATTTCAAATAAATGATGTGCAATTCGACACGAGTAAACAAAAACACTACTACAAAATTAATAAGCCAATTAGTCACCTGACTTTACCACAATTCCTTCACAGAAAAGATAAAGGTGATTGAAATGTAAAAATAAGTGGTCAGAATTAAAAAAATGGTGCTTAGGTTGAAAGTTGTCTAATTTTTTATATTTCATCTTGTGGTCCAACATTCTTTCATAGCTCCTATAGTGTTTTGTCATGAATTCTTTTGAGCAAGAAACGATAGCCTACTTAGACTTTCATGTTCCTCGGTGGGCGGGGAAAAGGGAATAAGGGTCAAGCATCATTGTTCGTTGTGTGTGAACTCTTTCTAAAAGAGCTAAATCATATATAGAGAAACTTCTTTTAGCATCCATCAGACTGCAACTAGTTGGGACATATCGCATCCAATTTATTGCTTTGGTTCTGAGAATTTTTTCCTCTCATTGTCCCAATGCATTGGAGCATTTGGATGGTCAAAAATCTAAAAGTATCATATGATGGCAGAATTTTAATTAGGCATAACTTTTGATCTGGAAGCATGTAAGTGGACTCTGTTGAACTCACCACAGGTGATAGTCGTCCCTGCCCAATTGAAACTGAGTTCCAGGCCCTAGTTCGCTTTTCCGTGGCTCTATGGTTCTTTTTTCTTATTTTTAAGTATTTCTTTAGCTTTTTATGCATTTTATTTGTACTCTATTTTGTGTTGATTTAACATAAATTTGGGATTTCTTTGATCGCGTTATTAGAACTTCTGAAAATTTTCCCTATTATTGGGTTCTTCTAGCTAGTAAATGGTTATTAGGTTGTCATGAAGATTCTATCAACAAGTTTAGCTTATAAATATAGTACTCTTTTCCATTTCCCTGTTAGTTATCTTTTAATTACTATATATAATTACACATACATATATGTACAAGGTATTTACAGCTTTCTTTTCGAGTATCGTGTGGCTTTGGAGGAAGATTTTAGGCTTAGTTCGTCCAGAGATGATATTTCAACTTATCCAAAGCTCACACGGTTATTGGATAAGCCAGGTGAGAATGGAGGCAATTTTCATGATATTAGAGGAGAGAGCCCCGCAGAATATCTGAGAAGAGGCGGCCTAGATTAGATGAGCTACTGGTGGAGGAGGAGGAGGAGGAAAGAAAGCAGAGAGAAGAAATTGCAAGGGTTGGTTACAGAACGTAGGAAATTGTAAGACAAGGAAGGTGGAGGACAAAAAAGAATGTGGAAAAGAGTATCATCCTGATAAGGATAGAAATAGGAAAAAAGAAGCATCAGGAAAGAAAGAAAGAGGGTATCAGGCAAAAGCAACTCTGTTTCCAAGGAATCAGAAAAGAAATAATCTGCATCTCATTAACATACAGAAAGAATAGGCTAACTTATGCGAGTTAGATTATTCTGTCATCCCCTAAAAATCAAGGATCAACCTGACAATAATTAAAAGGAATAGGAGACTACTAATTATAAATTTACAGTTGTACAAAGACTTTCAAAGATTCCAAAGATCATATGTTTCTCGAAACTCTCCTCAAGCTGGAGTATAGATATTATCCATTCCCAACTTGCTTGTGATTTCTTGAAATGAGAGATTGCCTAGTCCCTTGGTTATGTCTTTATTTTTTGAAACATGTGTAGTGCATGTCCACTATCCAACTTCTCTTTTATGAAATGTCTGTAGACTTCCACATGCTTATTTTGATCATGTTGAATTGAAATGTGAGCAAGATTGATGTAGACTTGTTGTCAAGATGAAGCCCCTGTTTGGGCTTCATTTAACGGGCTTCATTTAACCTCATTTTTAGCCACACTCTCTCATAAAATAATGTTGCAAGTAAAATCAAAATTTTTCCTCATTTTTTAACCACATATTCTCCAAAAAAATCATTATTACAGAACACATTTTCCCCAAAAAACTCATTGTAATGGAGCCCAAACAGGAACAAAGTCTGCTGGGTCCTCGCTACTTATTAAGATCTTCAAGAATGATTTCAGCCACAATATTTCACATATTCCATGTGTTGCAACTCTAATTTCTGCTTTGACGTATGATCTTGCCTTGTTTACTTCTTACTTCACTAAACCGCAAGTTTCTTCCAAGCAATATAAAATAGACTAAGGCTGATGCCTATCCACAACAGTCCTGCCCAATCTGTATCTGTATTGGCTTCTAAATCTAGTTCTGTAGTCTTTCTAGACCATATTCCCTTTTCCGGGTGGTAAGCTTAAAATATTGCATGATTCAACATAGGCTATTATCAGGCTTCATGTGTGATAGATAAATCAGTTTGCCAACTAAAATTTAGTAACTCCCTCAATCCACTGTTGCACCCTTATCTGTTACACCCAGTTAATGATCAAGGTCCATAGGTGAGTCAAGTGGCTTACATCTGAGCATTCCTCACTTTTTGAGAAAATCAAGCACGTATTTTTATAGTGATACAAAGATTCCCTCTTTCGAAACTGCCACTTCAATTCCTAAGAAGTACTTGAGTTTTCCAAGCTCCTTTATCTCAAATTCTTCAGCTTTCATTTTTTAAAGTTAGCTTCTTTTTCTCTGGATCAGTATCAATCACAATTCCCAAGGGTTGGAATAATTAGATGTCGATTCCTTCTTATGTTTTTTTGATAAATAACATTAGCCTAGTATCATGAAGTGAGACAGAATTTAGAATGTCTCAAATCATACAGCACACTTTAAATTCAGTTAATAACATCTAAATCGAACTACAACTACAGCATAATTAAAGTTAGGAACTCCAAAGCAGCAAAGCCTCCTTTCTGTGAATTTAGCAGTTAATAACTTACATAATATCATAAATGCTATGTGTGTTTTCGTTGTAATTCCCACACATGAATATACAAAAACACACAAATAACAAATATGTGTGTTTTGGTCGTAATTCCTACACATGAATATACAAAAACACACAAATAACTTATACAGGCATTTTTCTATCCGTATATGTACTCTGTGTTTTACAAAATTGAATGTACTCATATACTTGTATTCCATAATTGGGTATCTATTCACCACACAATACAAAATTGTGTAAATCTCAGGTCAACCATATATAATAAATTTAAGGCAATGAATTTAATGAATTCCTATTCAATAAATTCTAATGAAACGTGAAACCCGACCAAAATTAAATTGTGTTTATCGCATAACAATTAATTTCAACTCAAACGAAAAATTCAAAAGTTTTATGCACATTCCACACCACGCATCTATAAATACAAATATAGATACACGTACATAGGTGTTGAGCTGGCGGATGAAGCTGGAGAAGTTGTTGTGCTTGAAGTAGGAGGGAAGGAGGACGCGCGCGAATTCCGGAGGATTCCACACCACGAAGCTCTTCAAGCTCCCGCTCCATGATACGATGTCGTCTGTCATCGTATCGTCAACCATCTCGTACGTCTTCAAGAGGAACGGTGCCGGTCCACCTCCACTTCCTCCACCCGCCGTGGTGGTCACCGGTGCTCCTCCGTCCATTCAGTAATCTATGATCGATCGAGAAACGCGTTGGTTGGGGGTTCGGGTCTGACTTGTTAGTTGACGGGTTTTATGACTGGAGTTGGGTTGCGGGCATTAGTAAAAAATTTCAATACAGTCCCCGTTTTTAACATTTTGGTCCTTCATCTTTTCTTATTAAACTCTTCATCCTTTAGTTTTCGAACACTTACATCCATTACTACAATCTAATTCAGCCTATGTTTCGGCCACATTTTTTGTTGAAAATGAATTTTGTAATACTGAATTTTTGGAAAATGTATAATTAAGAATTAAGAAGAAATTTGAATTTATGTACAAAATATTTTATCGTGAGAATGTATAATTGAAAATGAATTTGAGAAAAAACTGAATTTTTAGATAAAGCTATATTTACACCATATTTTTTAAATAACTAGACTACATTCTAATTGCATGAAAGGCTCATAACTATTCACATTATCACATTTATGTATCAGTAATTTGTTCATCGCATTATTATTCTCAAAGGGTAGTGTTATGTGTACATAAAAGTACACATAATGGTTCACATATGGCCACATGGCAGTATAATTCATTCTCAAATAAGATAAATTATTTTTTATTATAGTTTCTCTCCAAAAAAAAAAAAAAAATTAAATGGAATAAAAAATTCATTTGTTATATTTTTGAATAAGCAAATCAAACAATACTCTAAGTGTCGTAGTGAATAAAGAGTAATGATCTTTATACCTCGTTTGGCTCCCATTTTTTTTCATTACATTACATTAATTTTCTCTCTTCATTTCAACCACACATTCATCAAATAAAATAATATTACACACAAATCTAAAAATTTTCATTATTTTTTTACCACACATTCTCTTATCAATCAATATTCCAAAAATTTTCAACATCCCAAAATGGGGACCAAACAAGGGCTAATATAATTAAAATATGGTGTGAGTATAACCACCAAAAATAGAAAAAGATAATTATATTAGCCCACGTATTTACATACAAAATATTATGTAATGAGAATTATCACAATTTTATAACATCTAATTCTAATTTAAATTAACTTGATGCTTAATTAATGGAGCTCTCAAGAGTTCTCGTTGTGAGAGCAGTTCTTCGAGCATTAGCGAATCAGGAGTATAACTGTAATACACACACACGCATATATTTCATCTTTAATTTTTATTGAATTAAGAGTATAACTATAAATTTATATGTATTAAAAATATATTTTAATTGTAGTGTGATTTTAATGTGATGTAATAAGTAAATTTTGTGATTGTAATATAATTATCCAATAGAAAATCAAACGTTAACTTAGTAAAATGTCAATTTTATCCTCAAATATAAATATATGAAATACTAAAAAAATTATATATACACATTAAAAAATCACTACCCTCTCTCTCTCTCTCTCTCTCTCGTATATAGGGGGTGTTTGAGCCTTATTCTTCTTGAAAAATGTATTTTGAAATAATAAATTGATAGAGAATATATAATTAAAAAGGAAGGAAAATTTTTTTGTTTACGTATAATATTATTTTNATTTTATTATTTTTTTTCTTATACTGATTTTTAATTACACATTCTCACAATAAAATATTTTACATGCAAAAAATAAAATAAAATAAAATCCACTTTTTTACCACATATTTTCCAAAAAGTCATTATTTCAAAATTTATTTTCCTCAAAAAAAACTCATTAAAATGGTTGTGAGACTGGGACTAAATTATACACTAAACAAATCCGTATTGAGTGTCAGCATGCATATTGTAATCATACACGGTGTAAAATAAAAGTGTTGGAAAAATGTAACATATAAACTTCAACATAAATACTTGATAATTTGGTAATAAATAAGCATGTAAACTCATACTATGAAATATCTAAAGGTTGAGATCCCTCTTTCAAATATCCTCGTTAGGAGGTAAATCACAGCATACAATTTGATGTAGACAGAAAATCACTTGAGACTAAGCTTCCACACCTCTCGAACGTTAGAGGAACCATCAGCAACCTCGGAAACCAGACAAGTGGCGAAAGCACCTACCAGGAAAAAGTTATTAGCAGATTAGAAATACAAAAAATACAATCTGAAGCTACTCATGGGGCATGCTTCATATTTTCCAAAATAAAAAGAAAAAGATCCAAGAATGCCAATCGATGAGGTGGCCCAGACCAGAAACTCCGTCCAGAATAAGGCATAAGAACAGCCGGCGCAGTTTCTTAAATCAAACCACATATCGCGCCTGCCCCATTATCTTTTCAAGATTCGAAAGAAAAAATTTTAAACAATATAATAGCAGAGGAAAAACAGAAGCTCTATATCTCGAGACTCCTATCCCACTTTGGTGTTTGAAGCATATATTGGAAACAACAAAAGGACCACTACCATCCTCCTATTACTAATAAACGCACAACAGCACACACCCCCACAAAAGGAAAAAACTTGATTGTTTGTTTGGAGCTTTTAATTTTATGGGTCTTAAAGAATTTGTGTATAATAAGTGGGTAGTAATTGGGTCCTACGAAATGTGTCAATAACAGGTAGGACTATAGGTTTGAACAACTTAAATTATAATTTAAGATTTGCTAAAACATGCTTTGTTAAATATGGACTATTATGTCAATTCACAAAGGAAACAAAAAAAAGAAAGATGACACAAAAACTTCACGGGACCGAACTCAGAACTAATAGGAAGCATGATTTAGTGCATCAAAACTGATCAAAAGACAAGTTTCTATCAGCCTCGGAAATGAAACATAATTAAGAAATGCTGAAATAGTAAAATGATCCACTCTCATTTATTGTAGTGCAGAGCAGATCTAATAAAATGAAGCTCACCGTCTTTTTCAACCATAGAGATAAACCGCCTTGATCCTCCTCCCACCCCAAAATAATGTTTCTTTGCTGCCATATACACAACTCCATGAGGACGACTCCAACACTGATCAAAAGACAATAGAAAGGGGCTTAGCAATAATTAAATTATTGAAAGTAAAAAGGACGTTCCAAAACTAAATCAAGAGGCACCTTCTTTATCAGTTTGTAGAGACTGGGGAGGGCAGAAATTGAGTAAACTGTCTCCGCCATGAGAATGATATCATAACCAGCTATCTCATCACTAGATACAAAAGGGAGAATGGAATGGACTTCACCCCAGTCACCAGCAAAGAAGCGAGTATCTGCCTCAATGCTGCTGCACTCATTCACATCTGTCAAGTAGCGAGACTTCTTTTGAATATTAGCATTCACATTGGGAATGGTGAGATGCTGCAGGACCTCGGCATTAAAATCCTGGAAATGTACTGTGGCAGCACCCTAAGGCAACAAAAAGATAATAATAAGTTATGTTATTAAGGCAAATTATCGTAAAAATCAAAATGTCAATGTGAGTTTATTTACCTTTAGGCAAGCAAAGATCCCAGGAAGTCCATGACCACATCCAAGCTAGAAAATGAAAAAGGAGAATCTATATGGGTCAGCACGAAAGGGAAAAACCAAACCACAAGAACTTTATTTCAGTCCTGTTAAACATGTGTACAATGCCAGTATGGTTATACATATTTCACAGAGGATGAGGATAAAATTTACATGCATAAGCAATTATACTGGTATCCATTATACAATCCGATTCAAGTTTCTATTTCTTTCCAGTACTGTAAATGATCATTTAATTAGAGCTTTCTGAACCATCCAGATATTTTAGTACTTTTTGAGGCGCCAATTTTCTTGATGACTATTATGACTATATTGGGGAGTTCAGCCTTGATCTATACCAAGTAGGAGTCCTTAATGAGGTGCAATCAACTGTCGCTACACTCTCAGATAGAAAGTTTTAAGATGTTCTATTTACTACATGTTATGTACAAGGTTGTTTAGAACTATAAAGCTTTATGTACAAACTGCATTTAGGGATCCTAGTACGACTACATCTGAAAAACTTCTACAACAGCGAGAGAAAAGGAATGAGTATGGTACAGGAAGAAAAGTTTGCTTCATCTAAATGGGCTTGAATTTCAACAGTTCCTCATGAATATATAGGTGAAAGAAGTTGATTTCTTATCCAGTATAACTTAAATGTGAGAAATCCCCTCGTTTAAAGATTTAAATCATTGTTTGTCATATTATAAGGGTACAAATCAAACTTAAAAGGCTTAGATTTTAATATGTGGCAAGAAAACAGACTTCCAGTTACTTTTAATGAGAAAAGATAAAAACACGTCACAGAGTTCATTTCTCTTCTGAAAACAGTTGAAAGAAATGTAAGGAGATGCAATACTAAATTAAAACAACTGATGAAGGTAGGTTTTTGAACTTCATGTGTGTTTATTTCTTAGATTTTAATTTTCTCAGATTTCTTTATCTGATGATTGGTGAATAATTTTTCACCATAAATTTAAAAATTTAAAAGAGATGATAAAAGGTTCCTGCCAAACATATTCAAATTGTAAAAACCATGTTTTTACAACTGTTTGATTACTAATATCACATATCCTTCAGAAAAGAATTGTGTATATGAAGAATATCTACTTAAACAAATCAATTCATTTTGTCATCTCGCAGTGGTATTTGGGATTGTACATGCAAAATATGATGTCTTAGTTTATCAGAGGACAGGAGCAAATTAGTAAGTCTTAGCAAGATTTTGGTAATCGTTGTTAGAAAGATTTGATTGACAGTGTGCGATCCTTGGATAAAATGTCTTTCCAGGCTCATTCACTAAACGTTGAATACACTTGTTCGTTGTTTTGGCGTTAATGTTTAAGTAGTACTATGATCATTGTCGCAGCATTTATATGTAGTGAGTGCAATGATAGAAAATCCAGCATCGTTGCGAATATAACAAACATAACTCCACTGGTTAGTATTCTTAATGAAAGAGATTAAACAAAGATAGATATACATGGATTTTATGAGCAGTAATCATGTACCGGCATAAGTAAAGATTATTGAATCACCTTAGCAATTAGGGCCCCACCTCTAGAATTCGCTTTCCACCGAACGACAATTTCCCATCTTGCATATCGGAGCTCAGAGCTTTGATTAAATCTATCGAACCCTCCCATAGTTTCAATCCTCCTGTTGCCATAACCAAAAAAAAAAAGGTGAATGCGAAAACCATTTGCGAAGAACATCCATATATACGTGTTTTTACGCACATATACATAGTGTGCATTTACATATAAGTAGTGGATGGTAAAATTCAAGACACAAATTATACAGACCTTCATATTTACCGGGGACTAAATCCGAATTGGACAATGCAAAAACCTCCTGCGTACTCACCCTTCCCTACAAGAAATTCAGCATTGAATTCCATAAATAGCAGTTTTTTCTATATCAATTAAACTCAATCATTACTACATCATGTCCCCTAAACACATTGTCTTCCATTTTCACCAAAATGCCTACTACATCCAGAAGAAACCAGTAAAAGGAAAAACCAAATCCTTTACCAACTCACTAGCTGCGGCATACTTCCAAACCCCCAAACTTAGAACTTGTTTGGCTAAGATTAAAAAGGCGAAAGTTAATTTCAACTAATTTTTTGTTTCGAAACATGATCCAATAAGTCACTTGCCTTACCATCAAAATAAGAACCTTTTTTTTTAAAAAAAAAAGGGGAAATTGGCATCATTTATATTATAAGATATTGCCGCAATGACAGGCGATAGAAATAACAGAATACAATCAGCCCAGCTATAAGATACCATAGTAGTAGTAGCAAAGTGAGCCAGCTGATGTGTCGCCTGATTCTCTTAGGGATATATGTAGCGATAATGATCTTATTTATTTCTAACGTTGACCAATAAAAGAATTATTAATCTTAAACCTTACTTATTTACTTAGAAGTAAACTTTATAGCTTAGCCAAATATACTATGAACTCAAATATATAAATTTTTACAATGTAAAATCTTCTGCTCTATAATCAATCGAAAAAGACACAGCAAAAATTCAACTTCAAGACATTTATGATTAATACTTCACCTTCAGCAGTGTAAGCCCATCAACATTCACAGGTTCCACAGTATACTTGACATTTGATGAAACCTAAACTTCACAAATTCAGACCAGCCATTAATACTTCAAAAAAATACGAATATAAATACAAAACTCAATTAGTCGATGTTCATAACGCAGTACCTCAGAAGGAACTACTTCAAGACATGGTGGCGGAGGTGGGAGGGGCTTTTCCGGTAAATCAAAAAACCCAAATCCTGAAGTGGGTTTTTCATCAAAGAGACGAAAGTTCGTTTCTTGCTGTGAATTTGATAGGTTCGACTCCATTGCCTAATGCTGTTTCGAGCTTCAATAGTTTTCGGTATTTTTTGCCGTCAGAAGAAAAACTGGTGTGCAGCCTTGGCCTTCTTAGGGTGAAATCTCGTTTGGATTAGCATTAGGTCCGTTTTGAATTATTCTATTTGTACCTAAAACTTTGACAATATTTTTGACATAACGTCACCACAGGCGCGTACAACTAGCATGATTGGTCCGTTTTATTGCAATAGTGAAATTTGGACGAAAATAAAATGAATTTTAGGGAATTGAACTGTCTAGAATTATTTTTTTGAAAATTGTCAATTAATTGTGTTTGATTAGTATAATTTTTCACGTGAAGCATATTGAAATTTTGAATTTTTGGCATTCGTTTAACTTTGTTTTATATGAAAAAATTTTGACGTTCGTTTGACTTTGGCCAATCAAACATGCAATAACTTGGAAAATAGAAAATAATTTCCAACTTCCATGAAAATAAACCCTATCAAACATGGCCTTATTTGAAAACACTTTAATTTTCATACATATTTCAATCAAACATTTACACAATAAATTTTTTTTTTTTAATTTCATATTCATTTTCAACCACATATTTACACAGTAAAATATTTTTCATGTAAACTCATAATTTTTCGTTATTTTTAATTACACATTGTTCAAAAAATTACTATTTAAAACTCCATTTTGTTTAAAATAATGGTACATGGACTTAATTTATCTAGATTTGATTAGTGAATTTCAACTTAGTTTCAATTAAGTCATTAAACTTTAACTCAATTTCAAATTTCACTATTCTATCATATGTAGTATCCTAAAATGACGAAATTTACTGAATTGGCAGCTTTCATTCATCCCCATCCAATCAAAAAAATAGTTTCAGTATCCTAAAATGATGAAATTTACTAATTGACAGTTATATCACAATACCACATCATGTAAGTGTTGAAAGTAATTAAAAAAAACACACATTTGACATTTTAATTTAAATTAGTGTGGATCGTGCGTTGCACGATAACCATTATAATTTTTGTAATTCCATAATTGAATAATGGCAGAAATACCACTAAACATGAAGTTGTTTCAAGTAATGATTATTCAAACACCACGCAGTGTTCACATCTATGTGTGAAGTTCATGATTTTCTGTTGGTGTTATAGCAACATTTTTCCCGAAGGATATAGCTTCTCATATTGTATTACTACATGCAATACAACATAGCAGTGTTCAGAATTTTAATATTTAACGTAGATAGATCATAATATCGAAATCCCACCATTCTTAAGCATACGGTAAGTTAAAAATGCCAACAACCACGACAAAAACCTAGATCTTAGCAAGGCCAATTGAACACAACTTCCACATCGTACCACTGGCAGTTGTTGTAATTGCTGGTGGATGGAGGTTGCTAAAAGCTTTGTATTTGGAGAAATAATTTGTTATTTCAAGTCACCCCAAACCAACAAAGATTACTGAAGAATCAATGGGGAAACAGAGGGAAATAGAAGTTATACTTAGAAATGGAACCACAAATGTGTAATTGAAGAAAATGAAGAGAATATAGTTAACTAAACTGATTTTGTTTAATTGTTGTATGATAAACCAAACTCGTGTTGAGTGCAACTAACTGAGCCTCAATTTAATAATTTTTTTCAATACTAATTTCAAAGTCATAATTTTTCGGTTAAGATGAAAATAGTAATGATAAAAAATATATTGTTAGGTTACAAAAAAATATTCATATAATATTGACTATAATTATTTATAAAAAAATGTATTGAGATAATTTTTACTAAAGAATGAGATTGAAGTTCTGGGGTTACAACCAAAAGAAAATAAGCTACTTTTGTTGTTGTTGAGATTAAAATGTATATCCTCATCCAGTTTTTTGCTTCTCCAAGAGACTGCCTTCGTGAAGTTCCATCGCTTACATTTCCTTCTCGTAATGAAGCATGAGAACTACCATTTTGAGATACTTTAAGCAATATTAAATCGTAAAGTATTTTTTTAAGCGATAAATATAAAATTTGTTCCCTAACCTTTAATTGTGCTTCCTAGATGCACGCTTTGCAATCGCCAGCCTATCTTTCATCTGTTTCATTTTCCACTACAAAGGTTATCCGTACAATTGAAAAGATTAGAAGGTGGCTGAAACTATTAACCCTACTTAATCCATTTCTAGATTATATTTTCATCATTTCTTAAAACGTACACTTTTTTTTAAAATTAGTTTCTATGGTAATTCCACTTTAAAAACAAATGGTCCTACAAATCACTTCATGCCATATATCAGCTATCATATCAGGTACACAAAATACCATTTTTAGGACTTACTAAGTCGTTAAGCTTGGGACAGAGGACTAAACTGGAATCCGTAAATGATAGATAGTTCAATTCTCGTACTATTGTTAAGTTGCAAATGTAGAAAGTAACCTAGATATGAAGCGATAATTTTACAATAAAGCCTAGAAGCTAAATTATATGCAAGAAGGATAGGTATCTGAGCGATCAATTTAATGCAATTAAGTATAACATATAGGATTATGAATTCCAAGCATTACATTTTAGAGAACATTTAAAGTTAAAATGATAAAACATGTATGACAGAAATGTTTTTCTTCAAGCCACTGCTTTACTGGCATTACTTTGTCGTTGGCATCCTTCCAATAATTTGCAACAACAATAGTAACACTATTTGCAGAAACCTTTAGCCCGAGCTTGTTCACGATCTAGAATCATTTTCTTCTCCTGCACAAGCTTAGGCATCTTAAGAAAGGTTCATCATATCAATAGTTAAGGTATTAAAACCAGAGTTATCCTTGTACATTAATTTTTTGTAGTTTTTGTTGGTAATTACGTACAGCATTGGCTGCAGCCCCACCAGACAAAATAGCCTCCTCGAGCTTACGAACAGTTTGAGCTAGCTTTTCAACCTTAGAAACCTTTCGCCTGTGCATTTCGTCCAGTTTCTTGTTCTCCTCGTAAATAAAATCAACTTGTGTCACGTAAGAATCTACATCAGCAACTGTTAACTAATTTGCATGCATTCATTTAAACAAAAAGTTCTAAAACATAAACTCGACAAATCTCTATCTATTTCATCAGCTCTTGGATTGTGTTTTGGAGATCATCAACCGAGGAAGGTTTTGCTAAAGCCATCTGAACTGAATGTTTTGCTTTTAATAAAGAAGTCTCATAGATTTAGTAAGCTGATCAAGTGCTTCGTTATTATCTTGTAGCTTTTCTACCTAATGAAATATAAGTACATGTAAGGCCAATTAAGCAATCAATGTTATTGAACAAACCATAACGAAACAAGGATAACTTATGAAAATGATCAAATGTTGCATGTACAGCTTGATTCTTACCGACATAATACTGATTTGGAAGGTTTCTAATTGCACTAAGGAATTGACTACCCATCCCCTCCTCGTCTTCGCCCTCTAATTCTTTGCAATCATGCCTATAATAGGGGACTAACAAAGTAAAATTGTTATTTTCCTCATAATCACTCTGGAAATCGAGGGGGGGGGGGGGGG
>CAIGRB010085496.1:1890-52618 GCA_903798255.1 Fraxinus quadrangulata | reverse complement strand
TCTCTCACCACTCGAATTGAAATTGAAAATAAATTTTCTTTAACTGAAAATAAATTGAAAATTTGTACCTTGCAAAATTTTCATCACTCTTCAAATCATTGAAGCATGGTTCACCGGAATCTATTTAAATTCCGTGCTTATTTCAACCAAAACTTCATCATTCTTCAAAAGATATTATCTTCTCTAAGCCACATCAAAAGACGTGATTTTTCAGAACTTACAATACTAAAATGATCGAGAATGTAGAAAATATTTATTAAAACAAATACCAACTGCAATCTTTCGTCTGTAGATACTCATCCTATCTGATGAAACTGTTTCTAATCGATATCTTAAAACGAAGCATTCTATGAATTTGAGCACAAATATTCCACAGTCGAGCCTATAAAAAAAAGATTTATGTTAGATGAAATTAGTATTGTAGGTGTAAAAATAAATCACAAAGGGAAATAATTATTATAGTAAATAGTATTTGAATATTTACCCATTATTTGCACGTGATAAATAAGGTATGATCTCGAATTTCATCTTTCTGTTTCTATATTTTCTCAAATGTGGTCTGTGGGATGAAAAGGTTGGAGACAACAATAACATATAGACAAAATTATATGATGTATTTGCATGTGTTCTGATTTCATCTGGTATATGGATATCATAGTTGCAATCATATATTTTGAATATCCATTCACGAAAATCAACTACAAAAAGATACTAATTATTGTTTGGATATGAGCATAGAATTAATAAATAGTTACAATGTATCCATGGAAGACCAGCATTTGGCAAGCTGCCATTTATGTACCCTTCTAAGGGAGTGATGTCTACAACACTACTGGTATTTCTTCACTGTTCGTTTATCATCAACATGTGATGATGAACACATTCTTTTTCGAATGTAAAGTCCATAATTACATATTCTTTAGAAATAAGAGTGCAACCATCAATAATCGACTGTCTAAGTAATTTTAATTCCAAGTTGATAATCTGGCATAATAAATAAGTGTAAGTTAGATATATTGAATATAGAAAAAATTATTTATTATTATTAGATTGTAGTTGACTAACCACAACATTGATATATTTTGTTGTATCTAATAAATCTTTCAACATGTCTATTCCATATAGATTATTACATCCAGCTTCCCAATATGTATTGTATTATGTAATTGAAATTAGTATGAAATAAAATAAACAAAATTATAATATTAAAGTTAACATGATAAAATTTGAATTTGTTAACCGAATGGATTTCTTAGTATCCAATCTCTGGCTGTTGTATAATTCTTCATGAGATAGTCTTCTAAAGGATAACCTGAAGACTTTTTCCTTTTTCCTTTACCTCTTTTTTCATGTGTTAAATTTTCAACATGTTGAAGTTGTTGAGATGTTGAGGTATGTATTGGTTATGTAGTATCAATTGTAGTCTTCCGAAGAGGAATATCTTGTTGGAAGGAAGATATAGCAGTTTCTATGTTTGATTCCCAGTTTGATAATTTCTTCAGCTTATTGCTATGTTCTCCGTCAATATAAAATTTTACTGAAACTAAACTGAAATCTAGATATTGTTGCATGCTAGATTGCATACCTTGATAATGTTCTTCTTGGCATTGTCGTGATTTTTGTGCTTCTTCATAAATGCGTGCTCTAAATAAAATATCACAAAAACCTGGAATATCTTGTATGGTAGAGTGCATGTGTTGATATTGGTCTTGTTGCCACATTTGTTGTTGTTCAAATAATTCTTTCTAATTTTGAAGAATTGCTTCATAATGACTATCATGTCTCTTGGATTCTTCAACAATATTTATTTTTAAGTTGGCACATCCATCTACTACTATATGATGTCTATATGTGTTCATCATCTATTCCATTTCTTCTTTAGTTACCCAGTTAGTACCAATGGAAGCAGAACTCCAAGTGAAGTATTTGCTCAGGAGACATCAAGATAGATTGACATATTATCAGTGTCATCTTCATCTTCTGGAATTTGTTGTGTTATATTATTGAGTTCTCCATTTACAATTCTATCTAGTATGGTGTGGTAGTTGTCTTGTGGTAATGAGAGAGTTGTATACCACAATGTATGCAATTCTTCTTCTGTAGGTTGCAAAATTAAAAAAACTCCAATCTGTAATTTTGTAATGAAATATTTATATGATTTGTTTTGAAGTTTTTTTTAAAGGGAAAAAATATAAATAAATACATAATGTAATATAATAAAGAGATATAGTTAAATAATTAAACTACATCTTGGGTACTTAAGAATTGTTTAACTATTTGATCAGTTAATATTTTATTTGGTTTCCACTTGTGCATTCTTGGGGCTTGTAATGTTTTATATCTTCGTCGTCCAAATTTTTGCCCAATTTCGGGAAATGCTTCGTATGTCCAGTACTAAAAAGTAAGAAAAATAAAGATTAGAAACATAAGATATTTATAAGTAAATTAGGTAAAAAATAAAAGAATAGGAAAAAATACTTGGAATGCAAGCGGATATCCATGCAATGAATATTTACATTGGCTTTGGTCATTTTCTTGCAATCTCTTAACTCTTTCCAATTGTGATTGTTGCAATGAGTTTAATTAAATAAAATATACTTCACGCCCCCATGGATAATCAAGGAAGTCTTGAAGGTTCTCTACCATACCTAGAGTTCTGTAGTCAATTTATCTTCTAGTTGGTTTTAGAATACATTCTACTAACATTATCAATCCAAGAACTAAATTTGGCTTGTTGATGTTCGTATAGACGGAATGTTTCAGAAAGCATTTCCATACTAATTTTTTTCGTGCCGTTAAAGTATTCATTTCAAAGTCCTTTATTGTTGGAGTTCAGATTTACAGATATTTCATGGTAAGGTAAGCCAGTAATGAGACAAAATTCCTGCATACCAAAGCGGGCTAAATAGTTATCTAATTTTACCCACACTTTATTGTTCTTTCCACAATTCACCAGTCTCATTATAAATTCATGAATCAATTTACTGCTAACTTGTTGTTGTTCATCTTCTCTATAAATAATACCATATAAAAATCCGTGGAAATTACTGAACATTAAAGATGCTTGTTTATCAGTGCTAATAAGTTCTACAAAATCTTTAATATATTGGTGATTTGGATATTGAGTAATTGTAGTAGAGAACCATTGGTTTGGAGATAGTATTATCCAAAAGACATCTGCATAAGTAACCAATAAAATAAAAACATAAATAATATATGAAATAGTAAAACTGAACATGATAGACATTTAAAAAGGTAGAAAGATGTAAGCAGTTATATATGAAATGGGCGAAAACTGTGTTCAACTTATAACAATTTTGAAATATCAAATTACCAATTAGCAAAGTTAGGCCAACTTTGCTACATTTAAGAAGCTGAAACTAAAAGAAATTTTAGCTTAGGCAGTAGAGATTTAATATCAATACTTAAGAGCCATTATTTCTTCCCACCTCTTGAAATATCATCATAGTTCAAGTAATGCATAGACTTCCATAGAGCATACTGTTAATAGCAGAAGACTAATGCAGAAAGAATGGAGAGAGCAAAGGGACGAATTCATCCATTCATATATCAAATCAAATTGTAAAATAAAAATCGAAGAAATAGTAACAAGTTATGGAATAATAAAGAATCGATACCTTATATTTGAACATAGATAACCTAAACACATACAATCGAACATGAAAAGGAATAGATCTAACCTTGCTAGAGAAAATTTGCTTAAACTTTAGCCGGCAGCCGTTAATAGTACAAGAATAAAGAGATCGTCAATAGAGAGAGTAGAGTAAAGGTTTGAGAGTAAAGTTTAAGAGATTCCAACAATTTTTGAATGTGAGAGGCAAGGTTTTCTTTTTAGGGTTCAGGGCAGTTTATAAATTTGCATCAATAGTTTGGTATTATATATTTTTAAATTAAAAAGAAATAAAAATATATTTAATTTAGGTGAAGTATAAGTAAATGTTATTATTTAAGTAGAATAATGAAATGTGTGTTTTGGAAAAGAATTGATAATAAATTAGTGTGTGTATATATGCTTGTAACTTATTTTTTAAGTAAAATAAATATATATTAATTATAATAAAAAAACACACAACTCCGTATTATGCAGAGTAATGCGGAGTGTAGCATGCAGAGTAACACTCTGCACAGCGTGTGGAGTAACACTCTGTACTGTGCGAAGTGATCTTCGCACTTTTTTTTTGTTCAATTTTATATATTTTATATTTGAAAAAACACTTGAGACATAAAGAACTAAATTCTGCATCTGTAGCTACCTTCTTTTTGGTATAGAACTTTAAGTGCCTATAATAAGTTTGAAGGGCATCAACTTTTTTTTTTCATATTCAGTTCTTTCAGCAAACAAAGAACTAATTTGTGCATTTAGATTATCCAATGATTTGAAGATTGATGAATTTTCATTTAGACTGAATACAAATATCTAATTTGTGCACTTCGAGCCTTCCTCGTAGATGAAATCAAATCTTGATAATTCATACTGAATTGTTACATTTGATAAGTGTTAAAACGAATCTAAGGATGAGGAAGCATAGTTCAAAACAAGCAAATTATTTGTCTGTTTCAGCCAAGAATACCAAGGTTAATAAGCCAAGAAATGCTTATCTCCATACTGTGCACATAAATCGTAATGAGATGGATTCAGAAATTGCTATAGCTTTCTTATAATGATCGAGCAGACCCATATCATAAATTAAAACTTGGAACAAGGTCAAAGCAATGAAGAAAACACCATGAATGGAGAAAGATACATCATTGGCAATGACATGTATCACTAATTATTCCAACAAAGTAAACATAAAAAGGAATGAAACTTGGAACTTAGCAGATGAAAATCGAAAATCTATTAATTGTTCCTTGATAAAATTTCCTTGAATTAACGATTGAACTCAACAAGTCCAGCTCTGAACTATAATTTTCTATTCAATAAAAATAGATAAAGATCAAACAAAACAAAAAGAGGACTCCTTCAACAAGGATGATGAATGACAGACGCAATAGTAACTCGAAAAGGTACAAAACAAAGAGAATTTTGTCATACACGACTCCATTTTATTTACAAAATATGCAGATATTCATCCCAATTCATAACAAAAATCTAGCTTGAAAAACTAAGCTATACTTTTACATGGTTCCATGCATCAAATCCTTTGGCCAAATTGAGTTCCAAGAAGAAAAATTTTCTTCTACAAAAACTTTGCTGCTACATTCGCAAATGGTTTCTATCTTCAACAAAAAATCAAAATCATCAAAACCAACTTCATTTCTAATTTGAACTGGTAGAAGTCTGACACATTTATTTTACAGTTGGATCCACAATGATGCTAGGGGGATCTCCAAAAACTTCTTCAACAATTGGTTTGTTGGATGCTATATTTTTTTGTTTCATTAGTTGCTCAATACTTTCTTCTTCAAACACCAAGTTTCTTCGAGCATTAGGTGCATTGGTATGAAGCGAGGCATTCTTCATTTTTCGTTCATATGGAGATATCAGTGGAGATCCCTTTGTAGGCCCACAATTATTATCGAGAATGTATACTACATCAAATCTTGGTTGGTTCGTTTTAGGATCCACAGTTCCATATTTTATACAAATAAAATGTTCTTCAGTTACAGAATTCAAATTACGAGCATTGATAACATGTTTTGACTGTATGAAAATTAATATATGTATTGTCAATATATTTAAGTCTAAAATATTAGCAAATGGAATAGATCATAAGAAATACTTTACCGTTATACAATCCTTGATCAAGGTTTCAGCTGGCAGTTGCAAGAATTTTTCAGCCAATTTACCAAATAATGATGCAGAAATAGACCTGGTATTATCTGCAATATGAACATTGCATCGTGCTCTGGGAAGAAAAAAACAAAATAAGTGTCATAGACAATTTAAACTTACTATTAGTTACATTATATACATAACTATTATTTTGGGGCATATGGTATTAAAATAGGAGTTATTACCTTGAAACTGCTATTGCATGCATGTATTTACAATAATTGTAAAAAATACATTTCATTCAACTGAGCAAATGCCACCCAACCACAAGTGTCACAAGCAATATACCAAAGTGATTGAGCTCCTGCCTTCAATTCTAATTGACATTTTATCCAGAATGGTTTGCGCTGCAACAATAAGGACTGTTAGATTTGTTTTCGAATTTAATTAACTATAAGGTAGATAATGGAAGAAATTTTAAAGAAAATAAGTAATGGTTTTAGTTTTACTTGTAGTGTAGTAGTTAAAATATATCGTCAATGAGTATTCTGAAATATCTTTGATGTTGATGACTTTGTTCTTTGGAGGAGGTGAAATGATGGACGTGTTTGGCAAATCGTACGTCCTTTGAGCGATCATTTATGTGAGTATGTCTTTATTTCTTTCAATCCTTGTCTAGTAGTATCAAAAAGAAGTTAAAAAATATATAAGAAAAATGCAAAATAATTCGAGGTGGAGTTATGAAAAATGCATAAAGAGTCAGACCATTCTCTGATTTTAGCAAGTTTTTCAAACTTAGGATTAATAAGGATTGAATTGTTTGCTTTAGTCGATAATGAGATCCATGTTAATAAGGACGCAAGCAAGAATTTATATAATGACGTCAGATATTCTCAACAGTAGAAACTTTTGAAAATGATGATTAAATTGATACTTTGTTTACCTTTGAATGATGTGACTTTCAAATGGTTGCCAACGATCACTAGTTTTTTCATAAGGCAGTCACTAATTTCAACACCTTCATGGTCGATAAAGTTGTCCCATATAGTAAGAATAATTGCTTGCAATCTGCACATGGAGATGTCACATTTCAAATTAATTGGCATAATAGATAAACTATTGCTTTGTGCGTGAAGATTTATATTTATCTATACATAACTTTCGTTTACAAGGACAATGTCTTGGATAGTTGCATCCGCATTCTTGCTACTTGGAATCTTTCGTTTTGGCCTAACGTCAACAGTAATGCCAACGAATGCTGCACAGAGAATATGAAAAAATTTCATGCATAATGCAATTGTTTGAAAATATAATGTATAGTAAAATTTTGAAAAATAACAAAACTCATAGTAACTATTACTTATTTGGACATCAGCATCTATGTAATTTTAAAGTTCATCGAATGGTGTAAACTGAAAGGATAACTCTACAAGAGGGCTATGGTCTTCATTTGATTCTTCAATTCGAGTTGAACCACTGATTGTCCATTGTGTATGTCCACAAGTTGATCTGAAATGTTCACCTGTGCTTTTGACATATGCGTTGGATATCAAGTATGTCTTTGATGGCACTAAGGTGTTTTCAAGAGCTTTGATATTCTAAGCAAATATGGTTGCTTGGACTTTGTTTTCCTACATTAAATGATAGGACATTAAATAGCAGTACACAAATACATAGATGTGCATTATTAACCTGAAGAAGCATGATCTAAGAATATTACCACAGTATCCATCAACCAAAGGTATTGATAGGTTCCATTTCCCTTCTGTGATGTTCGTGAAGATATTTTTCTACAACAACCACTTTACATGTCCATCCGATTTCTCTTGGTGAAATATCTGAAATTAGTTTTAGTTTGGATGCCATTTTTATGGGAGGATAACTACATCAGAAATAAGCATCAAACATTAATATTAATAATGTAAAAGAAAAACAAGCTAATGAAAATACCTTTTTTTCCAGGAAGAACAATGATGGTTATAAGTATGTGCATGCTCTCTTTACTACTAAACAAATAAATGAATCAACCGTGAAGTAAGAGAAGCAGCATCTATCTTTTTCTGTAGCATGTAGTTAAACATTTTGTTGGCTTTTCTAGTATATATATAGTGTGGGTAATAATATATGTGTACATATATAGATATAGGACATGCATGTATGTGTAGAGATAAGGTGTTAGAGTAGGTAGATGGATGGACATGGGAGTGGTGTGAGTGGCGTGTTCAATATGAAATTCAGATTGACTGCAGACTAGAGACAGACCATACTGTCTTGATTTTTTTAACAGTAAATATAGTATATTGTGATGATTTATATATATTTTTTACTTATACAATACATAATCAGACTGAATGTAATGTTACAGAAAAATAGACTTCTCTAGACCTTTATTTTTAGTCCTCACGATATTAAGCATGGGTTGAAACTTCCAAACAAATTAAAGCATCCCTAAATAAGATGAAAACATTACTTGCAAGTAGCTAATTTGGTAAGTAATCAATATCCTCATTAAACTTCCTTCCTATTCCCTTTTTTTATGATATGAGAAAATGAATTTAAATATTTTTCACTAGAAATGAAAACCCCAGGCACCCCCATCGACAAGGTAACAGTAATCATATTTTGAAATAAACACAAAGTAAAAATAAACAATAATAGAAATTTGATTGAGTTAATAATGACATGGCATTTTTTTTTTCAAAAAAAAAAAGAGAGTAAATTGAACGTACCTAACCCTGACCAAGAAGAACAAAAAGATAATCATGATCTTCGTCCAATACATTCTTGAAAGCATTAAATATTTATTCAATCTTGAAAGCATTAAATACTTATCGAATACAATCTTGAAAGCATTTTAACAATTTAATAAAACTGTTATAAAGCTAATTAATATAAGGTACCATGTAATTAAAGAGTAATTGGTTTCAAACCACATATAAAAATTAAGATGATAAAATTAAGAAGATAGTATACATTATTGTTCATATGGAAGAAACTGCAAATATAACTTTTTTATATACAACATTTCTCATACAGGTACAATGCAATTTTTTATTTCCATTGGGTTTCATAAGAACTTTAATACATTTACTACTTTTTGCTCTTGATAATACGACATAAAGTTGTCCATGTGAAAATACAAGTTCAGATAAATATAATCCAACAAAATCAAGAGTTTGGCCCTGGGCTTTATTTATTGTCATAGCAAAAATACACGAAATGGGAATTGAGTTCTTTTGAATTGAATTGGACTTATATCATTTTCAAAAGGCACAAATGGTATACGGGGTAGAAAAACTCTTTTGTTTTTATACTATCCAACATCAATTTCAACAACAACTATGTTTCGATCAAATCCTTTACAAATAAGCCTAGTTCAATTGCACAAACCTTCAAATGGATTTATGTTCCTCAATAAAATAATAGGCAATTTTTTTTTCCAAATTAATTCATGTGCTGGAACACCATTAGGAGTTAAAGTATTAAAAAAAAAATACTCATCACATGATTGTGCATTAATATTTATTGGTTCATCAAAACTATAGTATTTAATATAATCATCGGGGAACTATTCTATTAACATAGCATTTATAAAATCAACATTCTCATTTTTTGGACTTAATATGATTCTGTTTATCATAGTTTCAATATTATCTGGGTAAGTATTTAATTCAGGGCACATAACATCTATCAACTTTCTCACGGAAATGGTTTCATTATCATGAGCAATAACCATTTCATTTGGAAACTTAATCATATTGCACAAATGTAAAGGTTCGATCTCATTTCCAATTCGTAGTAAATATTTAGAAAAAGGCAAATCTATTAGAGCTCTCATATTTTGAACTAATTTAATTTTTTTAATGGCCATAATATGAATTAACAAATGTTGCATCAACAATATCTTCTTTTTGTCCTTTGGGAACAACGGGTAATATTTGACGGAAGTCACCTCCTAGAACTACGACTTTCCCTCCAAATGGAATTTAAATTTCTGTTATATCTTGTAACATATCATTTAACGATTCAATAATCGCTTTATTTAGCATAGGAGCTTCATCCCATATTATTAGTTGTGTCATTCTTAGTAATTCAGCTAAAGATGATTGTTTACTAACAGAAGTAGTCGATTTACTACCAACCTGATGTGGGAGCTTAAATCTTGAGTGAGCAGTTCTACCTCCAGGAAGTAATCCTGCCATCCCAGAAGATGTAGTAGCCAAAGCTACCAGTCCTTTCGATCTTACAGCTGCAGGTAAATAGCGATATAAAAAGGTTTTTCATGTTCCTCCAGGACCATCAATAAAATATATTCCATTGATTTTCTTGAAGACATCGTCTAGAATTATATTATATGCTTTTCTTTGTTTTAAATTTAATTTTGTTTCACTTAACATATCTTCATCTGAAACTACTATCTGTAATTCGTCAGCAATACTTTTCGCAAGATGATTGTTTTCTTCTAACAAAATATGATGTTTGACAATTTGATAATCATTCACAGTTCTACCCAAAAGTTGTAACATTTCATTTAAATCACTTAAGACCTTTAACTCGGCTACGTTTGTATTCATACCTTATTTTTATATATATATAATCTTCTATCATATATTGCTTAAAATGATTCCATAATTTTTGGGGATCATATGGATCGCACAATATTAAAATTGTAGCGAATAGTTCATGCAATGTTAATGTCATTTGATACTGAGAAGCTTCTTGCAAACACATTTCACAATCTATATCACCATTAAGCAAACCATGTAATAATGCAGTTTCACGAAATGTCGAAGCATGATTTCCATTAACATTTTTCAAATCCTCATAAGAAGTAGCTCCCTTGACACGGTTTAGCAAATTTCTTAAATAATACATTTCTCCTTCTAAAATATTCACATAAACAATTTGTCCTACTGAGAAAGTTTTTTTTCTTTCAGACCAAGTTCGAGATTGTGAGTTCCACACAAAATGTTCTGAAAATTCTCTGTATAACAAAGTCTTAGATTTAGAATTACTAATGTTCATACGAAAGTATTCTGTCAACATTATTTTTTTGTAATAATCTTTTTTCACTATTTCTTCTAAATCGTCAAATTCTTTGTATGTAATAGATTGATAGTTTTCTAAGTGCAATTGTAGAACAATAACTGATTGACTCATATCATATAAAACAAATTCAAAAATTCTCCATACAGCTTCAGGTGGAGATACTCATTTAGCATATTGGTACATTTTAATTTCATCATATACAAAATCGGGATCATTTTGATTGATAATAAACTCAATTTTGTTGTGATCTTTATATACATATTTATATAAATACTTAACGGCTTGAAATGATAAAGTTATCTCAACATTTATATGGGAATTATACGTTGTTAATAAGTATGCATTGTATGGAATAACCCACTTGTTATCTAAAAAATGATTTCTAAGCTTCACTTTTTTCCCGTTATTAGGTCGTTTATATTTAGGGTAACATTTTTCATGAATAATTGTGTTCTCACTGAAATTTTTTGGAAAATCAAATCTACATTTATTTTTATTATTCATACAAACATTTTTGGATTTAAAACACCACATGGACCATGCATCATATGTTTAACAACAAGAGAATTTAGATAAGGATATTAAACATCATTGGGAATTTCAACACTAACAAATTTATCAACCAATTCAGGAGAGGTAATCTTACAATCATTTTTTAGAATCAGTAAAAAATGCACATGTGGGAGCCCTCTTTTTTGGAATTCTATAACATGTATATGTGCGGCAACCCGTCCAAATATTCCTCCTTTCAAAATATCTTCCTTTAACTGTTTAAGTTTTACTCTAAAAATACGAGCTATTAAATCATGTCTGTTTTGAGCTTCATCATTATACTTCAATTGTTCCTTAATTTCTGGCGAATTCGGATTACATGTCATTGTTAAAAATATATCAGGTTTACCAAATCTTTGGACTAAAGACATAGCATCCATGTAACGTTTTTTTAAATCTCTTGAACCACCAATAAAAGATCAAGGCAAAACGATCAAACGACCAATTTTCTTACCTCTTTTTTCACCAATTTCAAGATTATCTACAATTCTTTGATACAATTCAGCTCGAAGTACACTCGATTATGTCTAAAATAATCTAATCTAGATGTTTCAATTTTTATGTACATGTCAACAACATATTATTGTAATAGTCTTCCAGAATGTAATAATATTGAAGTTATTGATAATCTTATCTGTAGTTTGTAACAATAGTATTTTCTACATGACACCTGCATCATGGTTCTCTTTTCTCCCATCACTAAATTTTTGAAGAACAAAAAGTTAATTCACATAATAATAAGACAAAAATTAAAAATTCACATAAAGTATTTAGAAATAAATAATTTAAAGTAAAAACGTTATGCATCAAGAACTAACCTAATGTTTCTTTCTCAATTAATTCCTCAGGCGACGAAAAGTTCATTGCATCAACAATGTCTTCATTTTTGCAATTGTTTGGTTGTTTTTTATCCGTATTAATTCGTTGAATACCTTCTTGCCAACATGTCTCACCATAAGGAAATAAAAGTGGGTATCGAAGTGGGTTATAACATCCATAATAATACTGTATTCTATTGTGATTTCCATCTTTACAATGAACTACAATATCACGTATATGAACATCATCATAGTCATCGTGATCAACCCAAATAGCAGCAACTTGTGAAACACTGGGCGTATTAAACGTTCTCTGATCAGTAATTGGATTACATCAAAATCGGATAGAATGATTTTCTAAATCAAGAATAGTTGCCAAACTTCGGAAAAGGTTGTGTAAGGATTATCATCTAAAATTTTCATCAATTTAACAACAAGAGGTTCAACTAACCATTCACTAAAAACTAATCTATTTTGCACTTCATTATCAGTATCAAAAAAGTAAAGTTACAAATGAGAAGGACGATTGTTTCTTGGAATAATTTCATTTATAAAATGATAGATGTGACCATGAATTCTAAAAGTATAAATACGTTATAGTTTGTACATAATTTTTATCATAATTCACACCAAATGATGTCATAAAGAAATTACAATTATAGCTTCGCAACATTTTTCAAAAATTTAAAGATTCTTCAGAATTTGAAGTAAACAACAAATATAATTCCACAGGCACATCATTTGTTTTTAATCGAATTTGTCCATTTAAACAGCAAAATCCCTTAGTTTCTCTAAAAAAATTCACGGCGCCACAATGATCACACATAGTTGTTTCAGGTAGCGCATAAGGATCCGAGGAAAGATTATTGTCAAAATGCCGCAGAGTTGAACACCTTAATAAGGAAAAAAAATAATCTTAAATATCTAATATTCAAATATATATTAATATTACATTTTGCTCAACCAATTTTATCATAACAAATACAACAAAGCAAAGAGTAACAAAATGAAATATTATAGTACGATTCTCACCAATTTGTTTTCTAGTTTTGACTCTTTTTTCTTTCCGTTGTTCATCGCATGTATTTTTTGTTAAATCATGTATCTTTTGTGCTCGCTTACGACGAAATTCAGGTACCACTGAACCCTCTAAACTTTTACCTTCAAAAGAAGAACAAATATTAGCAATCAAAAATAAAAACTTAAATCACAAAAATATAATTTATAATTGATACAACTCAATTTGTAACATAAAAGTAAAAAATATATATTACAAATGAATCAACAGAATCAATAAACTATAGATATAGATACTAACCCGCATAAGTGGTTGGACTGTAGGTTATCTCCTGATTCAACAAAAAGAACCTACTTCGACTGGATGATCTAATAGATTGCCCATAATTTTGTGAATGAATATTCTCTTCCATAGATTCCATGCAACTATTTTATACAAAAAAACATATTTAGCTCATTTATAAACAATGTGTTCAAAATGATGTTTTAGTGCGATAAATGCAATTTCTTGATGAAATAAGTAATCATTTAACTACTTCAACATGTTCAAATTTTAGAGGTCGAACTTTAAATCATTTCCGATCGTGAATTACAACATTGAAATGAACAAACTCAATTTTTGTCAATTTCAATCAGACCTTATCTAATCAAAATGCAAGGCTGACAATGCCTTCACAAAGATTAACAAGAATTGAGAATAATAATTTTAAACAACAATATTTAAAAGAAATAAAGACTTTCAATAGATATGTTGTACCCTTTAAGTCACTATATTATTTCTACGGAGTTAAAACACCAGCTAACAAAGTTAATGTAAATTAAAATAGATAAATCTTTCGAACAACTTAAAATACAGTTGTCTAAATAATGCTGATGAGAAATTAATCAAAACCTCCCAGAAATTACACACAACCCGTTTTCATTCACGAAAATTCATTATAGAAAAACACACGTGAACAAAAGGTACAAATATTCAGGAACCCAAATTGGGTTTTTCTTAGAATAGAAAATTCAAGAAGGGTGAGAAGTGAATCTTCAAGGAATCTGATGAACAATATTCGCAGCCGATCCTGGGAAGAAACGGAGGAACTGAACAAAATCAATCGTACAAGAGAAGAATCGAGAGAGTTTCTATCAGAATTCGTTAGGATTTCTAATGTCGAAAAGGAGATCTAAAAGGGCGAATATGAGAAACGATGAACTACAACAAATCAATTGTAGAAGAGAACATCCAAACCAATTTCTATGATTTTTTGTTTATATCACAGCGTACTACTACACTGGAATGAAGGAATCAGAGAGAGAAGCATATGGAAAAACCAAATGAACGAAGGGGAAAGACNGGGGAAAAAAAGCAAAAAATAAATAAATAAAGTGAAAAACTATATATGACGTCAGCAACACGTGAGCATGATGTCATATAAACAGTTAACAACTCTCATCTTTTATATATTGTAGAGATACATTGACAGTCTTCATTTTAAAATTTCAAAGGATGTCATGTAAAGATTGCATGAAATGTCAATCACGCTCTCGTTGTTATCTAAGAAATTCCCATCGTTTTGAAGATAGGTCGCGAATTGTGACAATTGTTAAAATTTGAACTTTAATGAGTCTTAACTGAGACAAATTAAAATTTAGTGATGCAAAATATATTCATAGAAAAATAGACACGAAGCGGAACGTTTTAATTTTTTCAGCAAAAGCCCCAAAAAGGTTCATTTTGATTTTGGAAAAATCTTAATATTTGTCCCCAATCTATTGACTTTTGACAACTTCACCCTCAATGTATGTATCTTCACAGTATGGTCCCTATTTCACATTTTCATATGGTCTTGGTCCCCCTTCCGACCCCCATTCCCTCTCCCACCACAACTCCTCTGTCCAGTGGACACAGCTCAACCCCCCACGCAATATCCACCGTGCCTCCCCTATCCATGTCCCACCCTCACTTGCAACACCGATCCTCTACGACACTAGTTTTAACAATCTCCCAAACATTCTAAAATATATATGTCGTTTATTGTGTCCTCATTTCATTTGATCTAAGTGACCCTTAAGAAAATTGTTGACATTTGATGACTCGAGTTAACATGTTCTCTAGAGAAATTTTCTTATGGATATTTGAAGCCAAACAGCTTCATTTCGCTTCAAAAATTGCACTAGCTTCATGTAAAATTAACAATTCGAGATTGATTAATACTCGTTTAATGGTTTCACCACATAGGTTCAATAGTGATTAGTGAACTACGAGTCAATGTCGATATCAAGATAAAATTAGAATCATACACCTTATGAAAAGGGCTCCTAAAGAAGTACATTGTTCGTTGTTGAAGAATAATCTCCAACTACCGATCAAAACCAAAGTAAAAAAGAACGATAATTGCATGTCAAGAAAGGGGAACCAGAAAAGGAAATTAAAATTTCATTGATTATAATGTTTTATCTTTGTTTACGGCTTTGGTGTCATACGTGCTTATAAAAGATTAAAGGTGCTCAATATTCCAATGAAGTTTCTCCTGCCCAAATGGACATAGAATGTAAAAAAAATGTCATTTTCCAAAAACAGTAAAAACTCAGTTTTTCTTCTTAGAGTGCTTAATTGCCTTGTTATCACAGGCGAAAGAGAGCAAGAGACTTTTTCAAAATAAGCAAATTTTTTTTTCCATTATAACTCTGAATAAAGGTATATTATATAAACATAAAAAGTTATTTTAAGTAAACTTAATTATTTTCAAACTTATCCAAACATGCTTGTACTGGAAATAACATATTCAACTAGCAGGAAGTGCTACACCTTCCCCATAGCAAAAGAGAATTAAGGTCCAATTCTTAGCACAGAATACACGGGCTACCAGTAACTGTAAGCTTTAAGAATCAACTTAAACCCGAGTATATCGAGAATAACTAATTCAAAAAACAATTATGCTAAATGTACATTCCATGGGTTACATCTTGATTGACATTGTGTGAAAATTCAAAAAGTGATGTAAAATAAGGTGTACATGCAGTATAATTGTTCAAAAAATTACTGAAAAGCAGCTTTCCGTTTTATGCTGACAAATATAAAGGCAAATAGTTCTACTGCAGAAGCTACATTGTCATTCACACAGCCCTCAACCTTATTTTCCACGAATTTTGGTCTTCAACAGAGACCATTTCTTCCTCGAACACACCGACACCCCAACAAAAACACAAAACTAGCAGCCTAACACAAAATTTAGAGAGAGAAAATCAATGCGATCAATTAAAGGAATTCTTAAATTTGACGCTTTTCTTCCCTTAGTACCTATAATGAGGAGGCTTGTAAGGACCCTCTATTGGTATGCTTAAGTAATCAGATTGGTCCTTAGAAAGCTTAGTGATCCTAGCACCAAGCTTTCCGAGGTGGAGAGCCGCAACTTTCTCGTCAAGGTGCTTGGGCAATACATAAACCTTCTTCTCGTACTTTCCAGTGTCCTTCTCCTTCCACAGCTCAAGTTGGGCAATAACTTGATTTGTGAAAGAACACGACATCACGAAGCTAGGGTGCCCTGTGGCACAACCCAAGTTCATTAGACGACCCTCCGCCAAGATAATAACTCCACTTTGTGTGTCCGGGAATACCCATCTGTCCGTTTGAGGCTTGATGGTGATCCTCTTCACGCCAGGGAAAGTCTCAAGACCGTGCATGTCAATTTCATTGTCGAAGTGTCCTATGTTGCAAACAATGGCGTTATTCTTCATCTTTCTCATGTCTCCGACCATGATTATGTCCTTGTTACCAGTGGTGGTTACGAAGATATCAGCCTCAGAAACCACATCCTCGAGGGGGAGAACTTGGAGGCCTTCCATAATGGCCTGAAGAGCACAGATTGGGTCGATCTCAGTCACTATCACACGTGCGCTGGCTTTCTTCAAGGCAGAGGCACAGCCCTTGCCGACATCTCCATAACCGCATACAACTGCGATCTTTCCAGCAATCATAACATCAGTAGCCCTCATCAGTCCATCGGGGAGTGAGTGGCAACATCCATACAGGTTATCAAACTGGTGAAGGAAGATTACACAGTACATTAATAAATAAAATCTTAGTTAACAGTATTCAGCTCGATCAAATATGATTTAACAAATTTGAAAGCAAATCACACAAGACATATAGGATATTCCAAGAACAAGCAACGATAGACTATCCAACAGACGCTCGATTTGAGGTTGCATTGTCTATATTCAATATTCGAATGAGTATTACGATTGTATACTTCAGAATGAAAATCACCTGAAGAATCTCGATGGACAATTCAATTAATTTCCAAAGAAATAACAAACTACAAGCAATGATTTGAAATCAATGACATTAATTGCCATTAAGTATCTCAATTTCTAAATACAAGTAATTCTTTAAAATCAATGACAATGTATGACTTATTTCACATTTCTAAAACATTCAAAAGAAAATATATTGATGAGACGGATCTAATATGCAACATACTCTTTTATACACACACATATAACAATGAGCGTGATTATTTCCATTTCAATAGCATAAAAAACCACATATGACCTAAAGTAACACATGAAATCTATAGGTACTCTTTTTCCCATATATCAGTTGATGGATAGAGGTTCATGTCGAGTCAAATATGCCATTATCCATGTAAGAATTACGAATTTCGAATCGGGTTATGCCACATGTACCTTATGGACACCATTATGTGTTCCATAAGGTACATGTAGCATTATTCTTTGGAATCAGCAATGCTACATTTCTTTTACAGATTCTTTACAGATACACTTGTCATTTTATCATTGGCAGTTAGCAAAAAAAAAAGAAGTTGCCAATCAAGTGATGCCAATGCAACACCTGTAAAGATTCTGTGAAAAAGAAGCCTGTATGCATGGCTTTTTTCATTTCGAATTCCTCTTCCAGCTTATTGCAGAATATGACGTTGTTATGGAATGGTATGATTAGAGTTGTAGGATCTTTCCATTGTTCAGAATTACAATAGCAAATCTAAAGGAGGTGCATGTACTATTGTTACCTTGCTCTTTGTGACTGAATCATTGACATTAATAGCAGGAAAAAGCAAAGTTCCATTAGCCTGCATCTGGTACAACCTCTTCACACCAGTAGTAGTCTCCTCGGATACACCAACAAGCCTTTGTTTCATCCTGGAATACTTCTTGGGATCAGTCTTAAGCCCGTCTCGGATTATCGTCAACACAATCTGGAACTCGGCATTATCAGTTGTCGTGGGGTCAGGTAATTTTCCGGTCTTCTCGTACTCCTCCTCAGCTTTAACCCCTTCATGAATGAGTAGTGTAGCATCACCACCATCATCCACAATCAAATCAGGTCCACCATCAGGTCCCCAGTCGAGGGACCTCTCGGTGCACCACCAGTACTCCTGCAGTGTCTCGCCCTTCCACGCAAAAACTGCAGCGCTGTCCCTAGCAATGGCAGCCGCAGCGTGATCCTGAGTCGAAAAAATGTTGCACGAACACCATCGCACCTCTGCGCCTAGTGCCGTCAATGTCTCGATCAAGACCGCGGTTTGGATCGTCATGTGGAGACTGCCGGTGATTTTAGCGCCTTTGAATGGCTGGGAGGGGCCGAATTCCACTCGACAGGACATTAGGCCAGGCATTTCGACCTCAGCCAGGTCGATTTCGAGGCGTCCGAAATCAGCCTGGGACATGTCCTTGACCTTGTACTCGCGGCCAGATGACGTCTTCTCGACTAGAAGCGACATGGGATCAGCGAGTATGAATCAGATTTTCAGTATGTAGATCTGAGATTTGAGAAGTAAGATTGATTCAAGAAGTGAATGCAAACTGGGGGCATTACGAAATGGAGGGGGGAGAGGGATATATATAGATTTCGAAATAGTAAATTTGACGGTGTAGATTCGGAGGATTTGGTGGATCTAGAAAGATTTGAGGTCTAATATATGGTGGAGAATAATTTATGTTAAACTCAAACAACTTAATTAATAATATTGAAAATCAACTAATGCTTTATTTATGTTATAAATGATCCGACCTATTCCTTCACATTTGAAAGCATCTTAACAATAAAGAAAATGATTTACTTTCAATTTAATATTTTGGACTAAAATTCCAAATCAAGATAACAAAATTTGTTTCATTCGTTAATCTTTCATAATCAAAAAACAAAAACAAAAAAAAAAAACAAAAACAAAAAAAAATTACAATGAACAATTTTGGCATTTATATTTTTTGCTTATTAACATCCTTTTTGAGCCATTAAAATGCTAAGAATGTATTTTAAAATGGTAGATTGATGAAAAATGTGTGGTTAAAAAAATATAGATTTATGTGTATTTCACGTAGACTGTTACGTCGCCGATTTTTCATCATTATGAAACATTGATAATGCTATTTATCATTATGATAATGAAACATAGATATGATAATAGAACATCAATGATGTGACGTTTTATGTGGAATAATGAGATTAGACAATTCAATCTTTATGAGATGGAGGGGGAGAGAGAAATGTGAGGAATAATAATTTGTCGCATCACCGATATTTCAATATTATGATAATAATTAGCATTACTCTCTTAGCAACATAGACAAATTCAAAGGATTGATATGTTATTCATGTTTGGTATAGTTTATAAGTTGATAAAAATTTAAATTAAAGTCAAAAATTAATTTTAATTATACATTTCATGATCCACAATTTATCTCAATTTTTCAACTACACAATTCATCACTTTTATCAAAATCTACAAAAAAATTGATTTTTAGCTACACAACATTATTTTTTCTTTTTACTTATAAGGAAAAGTAATTATTAATAATAAGAGTCATGAGTAATGTACACTCAAAATGTACATCAAGTATGTCATGAGCCCACTACTCCCCTCATGATAGGGGGACATATTATTTTATTTGGATGTGAGTCGCTCCCCTCACAAACTTGTTGTACATATAAGCGTACAACAAGAATTATTCTAATAATAATAAGACAAAGATTAGGGCCATGTGTTTGTGTTGAATCAAATCCGAAAGACCATGCTATTTACCAGGAACGCAGAGCGAATCCGGATCGTTTTGAATTTGTCTCATCAATTTTCGACTCTCTACCCCTCCTCTCATTTCGCTTTCCATCCAAGAAATCCATCGGCGTCTTTGATTCCATTTGATGTTTGTAAAATTTTAGCACTTGTTTGGCGAAGATTAAAATCTGATTTTTTTTGTTAATTTTGATAAAAATTGATGCAATATATGGTTGAAAATTTACTTACAAAGGATTACTTACATCCCAATTGAGGCAGTGCAAACTTGTATTGAGAGAAGCAAAATATCACTGGTTCAAAACAAAATGGTAAAACACAAAAAGAAACATGATATGGGACTACAATTTGTAAGCTAAAGAAGTTGCCGAAAGCTTAGAATCCGTCATTCCCTCCACGCACGCCAAACCCACCACCAAAACTGCCAGAATTGTTGAAGTTACTACGAGGTGCCCTCTCTTGAGCGACGCTAACCCGGATATTCCTCCCATTCAATTGCTGTAGGGCAAAGGTGAAGAACCGAGAAAAATAAGGCGATTAGCAACTGCACATGGAAGAGTTGGAGATGCTATACATACAGCGGTATATTTTATTACATCCATATAATCCTGAAACTCACCTGACCATCCATGGCTGACACAGCTGAGCTAGCACATTCATCAGACGAGAAATTTACGAACCCAAATCCTCTTGATTTCCCAGTTTCTCTGTCCATGATAACTCTTGCTGTACAAGGAAAAATTATTAATTTTGAAGGTGCACGCATCTCTGCAAAGTTAAATCAGCATCTACAAGAAAACTAGTTTTTCAAACCAGCAGCTACTATCCTAACGAGTGATTGTAACCAAGAGAAAATCCGCAGCAATGCAAACTCAATGTAGGCCAAAAATTGAAATATAAAGCAGTTTTCCGGAATACCCTGACCAGTACCATTTAACATGTATCCATGAATAACACCTTAGGACACTCGATGAAAAGTTAATCAGCACATTTTATTTACATCGTTTCTTACTTTCTTTTCTTGAAAGAAAATGAGCTGAGTCAACAAAGATAAAACATTTCATTAACCAACCAAACACAGCTCCCTTCAGTAATCTATGAAACCAAAAGTATAATATTTTTAAGTTGTCAAAGCTCAATGCAAGAGGATCCGAACAAAATATAAAATGAAACAAATATTTTTGTAAATAAACTTTGCAGCTGATCTGCAACAGATAAGCCACGCTGCACTAGAGAGAAATATCAGTTGAGGTGTATTAACTCCCAATAAGGTAATATGTCTTAAATTGCCAAGAAAGAGTGATAACGACACTTCATTCTAGAATAAGAAATCTAAAAAATAAAAAATATACACAAGCAAACAGCAGGAAAAAAATTGAAGCAGGTTAACATGTTAATTCATCTGTATCTATATGATAGTAGCTGCTGTTCTATCACATTCCTAATTTCTTAGTATCAAAAACTTGGGGACTTGCGGACAAATCAAGATTGGGGGGAGAAACAGACGCCCAACCAAACTGAAAGTTAGCAGAAATTAGATTTTATCGAATATTTTTTTTTTTTTTGTTTCAACTTTCTAAGAAAGCTCCAGAGAGCAGACATACATACACAAGTGTACATGAGACCACACATGCACCAAATATACAAATAAACAATCAACAAACATTAGTTTTTTTTTTCCTGTTTTTTTTTTTTTTCCTAAGAAAGCTCCAGAAAGCAGACCTAAATACACACGTGTACATGAGACCACACATGCACCACATATACAAATAAACAATCACCAGTGTGCTCTGAATGAGCATAAATTACAGAACGATGTAAATGTATGTGCCATTTTACATACACATGCACGTACACACCAGAAACTGCGAATAAAAATTCATACATGTTACATACGATGCTTCGAATTTATGTAGGAATTATAAATTTTGCTCCAAACAGTAAGTTATATGAAGTGGTATGACTCACCGTCAACAACATCACCAAAGCTAGCGAAAGCTTCTCTGAGAGAGTCATCATCGGTTCCATAGGAAAGCCCTAGTAGAACAACAAGAAAATTGTTCACAAATCATAAGAAAAACAAGTTCATGATGAAATGTATGCAATCATTTGAAAATGGCATTTTCAAGCTGATACCTCCAATATAAAGCTTCGTAGACATGCAACGGACAGCATTAAAAATTGAACCTTTTACATTCAATGCCTTGTTGTCAGAAATCGTCTGCCTTAACAGGCTCCCAAATTTGTTGCAGAGTGCCATTTGCTTTAGAAACTGAAAGAAGTAGAATATGCCCAAATGTCTCAAGAGCCAGTCTACTAACAATTAACAAATTGCTACTAATGAAAATTCCATTATATTGAGATGACATAAATATGTAAAGATCTTTCTTAATGTTCTCAGGAAATTTTATGCCAATCATTTTAACCAGCCATGCAACCAATTTCAGATTAGTATTTCAAGATAATCAGAAATGCTTCTGAGAACACTAGCAAAATTTTAGCAAAAAATAAGATAATCGAGGCAACATTTCTGTGGTGAATGAACAATATAAACTTGTAAGCAAGAAATAACATTTTTACTCTATCCACTTTTGGTTTTATTTTCATTTTTTCCCTCTATATCATTAAGTTTGACTAACAGTCTAAGCTCAAAATATCAATTCTTTTCTTTATTTTTTTTTCCACCAACTATACTATGCAATAACATATCGGGAATAAAGCTTAGTTTGTCATTGTAGTATTGTATCTATGCGACTATGCGGTATATCATAAACCATGAATATGCATATAACTCCAAATACTTTAAAAGTTCCACATAACAACGTCAAAGTGGCGAAACACAGGAACCTTAAAAGAACAAAATGTAAATATACATGTCATGAATGAAGAGTGAACCCCTTTTGCAAAAAACTTTCACCAACAATTTACAAAACCCAGGAAGCTCATACATCTAATAATTTGATCCCACAAAGCAATTAACCTTGAAGAAAAAGATGATAAAACAGAACTTCAAAAGTAAAGCTTGCTTCATTCATCATTGTATACAGAGGAAATGATGCTAAAACAGAACATCAAAAACAAAAAGCAAGAAATGAATCACAAAAGAAAAAGAAGCCCACGAAAATTTTACGAAATTTAGAAATAAAACTTGAAATGATGAAAAACAACATCGCAAAACGCATAAAAAAGAAAAAGAAAAGAACGCCTTCTACTTTTCAATCTCCCACTTATTATGAAGGCTGGGATTCTGACTGCACAACAGGTAAGAAAATATATGAAGGATCAAATCAAGAAACAAACTTAATTAAGATCAGAATCCTACCTGTAGAGAAGGAGGGTTTAAGGAAAGAGAAAACTGAAGGAGCGGCTAGGGTTTATGCTATTCCACCCTTTACTAACGACGAGGCAGTATACTGTCACACAAACCAAAATGTATTTCTTACTGGAGAAATGCTAGGTGTACACGTACAGCCAGTTCAGATTCTGTGATTTTGGGGACAGCCGAATTTCATAAATTAGACCCCAAAATTGTATTATACAAGTAAAAAATGTGTATTATAACAGTAAAAAAAATGTATTTTTGCTTTTGTCTAATTCTCATTATTTTCAAAATATATTTTTTTCTCTTTTTTTCAACCATACATTTTTTAATAAAATAATAATACACATAAATCTGAAAAAATTTCTTATCTCTTAACCACACATTCTCCATCAATCTACTATTTCAAAATGCATTCTGCACTAAAAATTGGGCTCAAACAAACTTTTATTAAATATTGTCTGCCCATTTGGTAGTAATCACTTATATAGTGAAGAATCGAAATCTCTATTTTCATCATCTTTAGGAAAAAAGATGACATCAACTCTTTTTGAATCTATTTTAACTAAATAATCCCTCATTTTTTATCAATATTTTTCCAATTCTCAAGACCTTCCAAATTCAAAGAAATGATACCCTCTTGATTTAAATTTTTATGTTCAACATAATATTCTTCCTTCTCATCTATCTCATTTACACTCACAAGTTGAATCACTTCTTCATTCTTAGAGATGATACTAATATTGGGAGCTAGCCCGAGCATACATCCTGAGGAGTTTATGGCCCATTTGAGTAAGTCCCCCATGATCTCCTTGGGATCATCTCTCATCGGGCTAGGGCACCCACAACAGCTCTTCCTCGAGTTTACAATCGGATCCTCGTATCGTGCAATCCCTGTTTTATTAGGACTCTACTTCAGGTCAAGACTTATCGACCTTAGGAGGCAAAGTCTTGCTAGTAATATATTACCTCTTTCTAAGAGGATTCTAACACCAAAATCTCACCTCCATCCAAACATGTGGGTAATATAAAATCAATTGAGTTGCAACTTCCAATCATGTTAGATCTCCTAGGGATTTCAACATTATAATCCTACTAGAAATGTACTACCTACCTCTATAAATACATCATTCCAATTAATTATCAGGTATGTTTTCACTTAGTTTTTCAACACGTATATTTTCTCAAATTCTCTCACTGACTTAAGCATCGGAGGAACGACGATGACACATCTTGAAGCCTTTGTTTCAAGTACCGGAAGATCTTGGTCGTGATCATTCCATAGTCGTCAAGCTTGGAAATCAACATGTACAATTTTTGGTAGCATCACTTAGTAAATTCATTCACATTGTTTCTATTGAAGTACTTGTCAATATCTCGTGCTAGACTTTGAATTAATGCCAACTCATTTCGTTTCCTTTTTCTTTCTTGAGCTCCATACTCATATTTAGGAGGAATCGTGCTATATGACTACGTGAGCCTGTGCAATTGATTCTACGATTAAATCTAACAGAAGTCAATATAACCCGACAAAGGTGCAATACTACAATCCAATCATATAAGTTGACAAGACTTCAAACATTTCCTATAGTTTATAAATAATCAAGGTCAAGCTATTGCTTACCTGAGAAATAGGACTTCCTCACATTTCTAGTTTTTACCTTCAATAAATGTGAATTTTTGCTTAATCTTCATCGCTCCTGGAGTAGTTCCTTAGGTATTGAACACTAGTTGCCGTTGAAATTAGACAGGTACAGAAATTTGCCGTTCAACTATTTTAGATTTGAAAGTTGAAGGTTGAAGTTCGCAAATGTCGTTCAATTTCTTCTTCGTCGCTGCTGTTTCGTTGTTTTCTCTGGCTGTTGAGAATTCAAATTTAAGAGTCGTTCCTTTACTTTAGGGCTGAAGGGTAAAAATGAAAAATAGAAAATTATACCTTTTATTTTTTAAAAAATAGAAAAATTGGCCAAAAGACGAAAAAGCTCTTAGCCGAGTCAAAAGGTTAATTACCTTATTCTCACGGTAGGAATGAGGTATTAAAAAAAAAAATCTAAGGCCCCTTTAATTTTTGGGCCCGAGGCATGGGCCTCACTTGCCTCTGCCTAAAACCAACTCTGCATACAGCCCTTCACAATACGGGGCCGCGCTATTACACCTTGGTGTATAAATAACAAAATTCTTCACACTTTATCATATACCAAGACACTATTTAAACTAATATTTTAAAATATATATAGGGAGAATTGCAACAACGATACCAAACATTTCATTTTGTTACAGACTTTATCCAAACCTTTTATTTATACCACCCATAATACCGAACATTTCAAAAATTCATACTTGCAGTCCAATCTAAAGGAATATGTTAGTTCATCTGTTAATTGACCAAAAGTCAATAATTTGACCAAATTTTGACTAATTTTAAAAAGTTAAAACAATATATTTACATTTTTTATATTAAAACAATTAAAATCAAAAACCCAAAAAGAAAAAGAAATAAACTTATCTTCTTCATCCACATGAAAACCAAAAATTAGGAATCACCCACGTCCCCGCCCACCATCACTCACGCCACCTCCACCATCTCTGCAATTAATAATTAGCAAGACGCCATGTTCCAATTCGAAGCAATTTTGCAGGGAAATTGGTAGCCTTTAAATCCTCAAAACTCGCCATCAAAACTAACAGCTTCCCCCCTTCCTCGCCTTTTTGAGGAGGATTTTGAATCTTTTGTAGCCAATAAACACCTTTTTGAGGAGGATTTTGAACACCCTGAAAAGAGAAGAAGTTCCTCATGTTGTTGATGATCATGGAGATGAAATAAAACCCGCCCAAGATAGTCAATTGCAGAATTTTGGAATTGGCATCGAAAGAGAGGCGAATAGTGATAGCACAAGTACCAGTACTCAAGTATCTGCAGTGTTTCTGGAGGATAGTCTTATTAAATTCAAGAGCAAACTAGTGGCCTTTTATAAGCCTTACAAGTGAATAGAAATAAAATAGATAACAACCCACTAACTAAGAAACGTGGAGTAAGTTGAAAGAAATATTCAAACCTAAAGCACTCCCCTAAACAATAGGGATAATTGTAAACAGAATTGACTTAATCTTGACAGCTAAGTTAATCCTATCTGCTTCAACAAATAGTGTGGAACTTATTGCAGAAGAAGATGTGAATATGAATAATCTGAAGCCAATGAAGGATCATATAGATCTTGGCAACAAAAGAAATTGTGTAAATTTTGTTAAATTGTTTTGATTTTTGGTTGCTTCATGAATTTTTTCTGCCTTTAGACTTTGAAGTTGATTGCAATCCGTTGAGGTTGCTAACCATGTTGTTAATTGCAGACACGATGGCTATCGAGATGGTGGTGAGGTGAGTGGCGGTGGCCGAGAAGTGGGTGGTTCCTTTTTATTTTTTTGGGGTGGGTGTAGTGTGAGGTGGGTGGAGAAGATGAAGTGTATTTCTTTTTCTTTTATGACTTTTTATTTTAATTATTTTAATATAGAAAAGGTAAATTTACTATTTTAATCTTTTGAAATTGGTCAAAATTTGGTCAAAATCTTGACTTTTGGTCAATTAACAGATTCCATTAGATTGGACTGCAAAATACGAATTTTTGAAAGATTTGAATCAAATTTGCAATAAAATGAAAGGTTCAGTTCTGCTGTTGCAATTCCCCCTAATATATAATTTGAGGAAATATGGAGAAAACAAAAAATAATAAATATAAATTGGGAGTAGTAAAATGTGCATTTAGAAAGTAATTTTTTTTATTTTTTTGAGATGTGTTCAGGATTTAGTGTTTGTCGCATTCTTTGTTACTTCTACATTATGTGTTGGAAAATGTAGTATACCTTCATAATATTTTGAACATATTTTCGTATGTTTAATAATTTAGAATATATTTGAATTCCATTTTTATCAAGAATTAGTCTAAATGTATCGAATGGAGGGTACCGAATGGTATCCCCCTCTCACAATGCGCGTGGGCCCCATGTGTATTTAAAAATTTCGGCTTGTGGTCTTACCCCCTAATGTGAGTGGGTGTAAAAGATTTGGTATAAAAATTTGTACATGTAGCATAACTATTTTATCAATTAATGCATTTTCGAATAGTAAATTAATAAAGAATGAATGGTTTAAAAATAAGAAAATATTTTTGGATTTGCATGTAATATTATTTTATTAAAAAATGTGTGATTGAAAAGAAGAGAGAAAAAAATATATTTTGAAAATATTGGGGATCAAACAAAACCTTAGTAAATATTATTAATTTCTAATTTGATTTTGTCAAAGAACGAAAATTTTAGTAAATTTTTGATAAAAATTGATAAATATATAGTTAAAATTTTGATAAATATTGGGGATTTTATGAAAGGTTTAGTTAAAATTAATTGTTGATTTTGACTTAATTTTTTATCAATTTGTTTAACGAAATCGAGCAAGGACTAATATGATTATAGTTTTGATTGCAAGTATTTGTTAAGAGTAACATTGTGACGGAAAAAGATGTAATTGAAAGGTAAAACAATTATTTTCTCCCGGCTAATTAGCACAAAGCGTTCTTACCTTTCAATGATTTTATGCAAAATTTCCATACCTTTCACTTTTTTGTATTTTCACCTTTATTTTCATTTTTTTTGCTGGAAATGTCATTCCATTTACTTGTCATTAGTTGCTCCGTTAACCAAAAAAAAAAAAAAATTCTTTTCAAAAATCAACGGTAATATAATCTTAGCTTCAAAACAAACCCACAAAAACACTTCTCTTTATCCTCGATATATGTTTGAATGATATTATTATACCGATACTCGAATAATATATTAAAGAGATTCCAGCGTCAAACTCTATTTCATCGGATTCCAATTCCAGATTCAGTTTCACTTCTCCTCTTTAGTTTTCAAACCCTAAAGGTATGCATCTCTTACACTTTTTTTTTTTAATGAAGCAATTAGGACTCATTAGAAAATCTGAAATTGTTATATTTAGAAATAAAAACAAGCTCATCAAAAGGTGTTTGGAATTGTACCTATATTGAGTAAAACTTCAAAGTTTTGGAACTGTTCCTATCAAAAGTGTGATTCAACTTTAGTACAAGGAAAAATTCTTATTATTACAGAAAACTTTTATCAAAACTACTAGTACTAAAACACAATAAATTAAGCTAAATGTACACTTTTAGTTGACACCAAGTATAACATCCCTCTAGATAGAAGGAATCTGAACAGTGATGTAATGATTGTGTTTAAAATCAATAGTGTAGATTGTTGCCACATGAAATATTGTCAAACTTGTTGTCAACTATAATGTACGTGTAGCATGATTGAAAAACAATATTATTGACATGCTAACATAAATATCTGGACGAGTTTAAAGACAATAGACATGTCCAATCATGACGATTTCGGTACATAGCATTAAGCAGTTTCGGTAACTTCGAAAAAAAAAAAATTGAAGTAGTTTTTGCTTTTAAATTCCTAAATATTTTTTTACCTTAAAAATCGAGACTTGATTTAATCATACTTAAAAAATCGTAAAACCATTTAAAACAGTCAAAGAATCGGTGGGTTCTTAGGGTGAACACCTAGTTCATATCAAAGTTACATATAAGATTTATAATTTGTTTGACCATTTGAACTTTGAAGTCGATTAACTCGAAAATTACTATCGATTTGACTATTTCACTTCATGTTTGCCAAAGTTTAGTTATAATTTAACTTAGTCAAGAACAATTTTTATTCATATAATCCATGACTTATTACTCATTTAATGAGTGTTAGTCCAATAGAAGTTACTACACTAAATATGGCATCAAGCCCCCGTTTGATAATCATTATTTTCAAACTCTTTTTTTTACATATTAATTTTCAACCAAACGTTTACACAATAAAATATTCCGTACATAAATTAATTTTTTTTTAATACTTTTAACCACACGTTTCAAAAATTTACTATTCAAAACAATGCTTTCAACAATTAATGGTTGTCAAATTGGGGTTAATTAGGCTAATGTAGTGACCAACAATGTAACGTTACTTGACTTTAATGACTAAATGGGTCACAAAAATAGTTTAATGATCGATTTAAAATGTTGCTTGAACTGTAGTGACCATTAGTGAAATTAACTCATGGGAAAAGGGTGCGAGAGATGGACACGTTGAGAAGGATATGAGTTGATATTCCCATACTGGTGCCACGTGGAGCTGAATAATTTGTTCATACAGAAATGAGAAGTTGGCACATGTGCTTATGCTAATGGCTTTTCATTATAAAACTCTACTTTCTAAGCTGCATTACACTCACACGCGCCTCAAAGCGTTTTCAACTCAACCGACAAAATCGAGAATCGATTCTATTATAGGCGGTAGAGGTGTCAATCCGGGCCAGGTCGGCCCGCTAACATATGAGCCAGGTAACGTCCACGTGAAAAAGCCCGCCCACTGAGGGTTTCAGGCCGGTTCCACAAATTTTGGACTACAACCAAAGCTCGTCTGCTGATCCATGCGGGTCGAGCCCATACGGGTCACGGGGGTCGCGGTTTGTTCCAATTTGGCCCATATTATTGTATAAATAAAATTATAAAAATACATAATTTTTCATATTTATAGCAAANGGCCCATATTATTGTATAAATAAAATTATAAAAATATAGAATTTTTCATATTTATAGCAAAAAAATATTTTTTTTTGTTAAATGTAAACTAAAAATTGAATAAAATGATAAATTAATATTTATACCAAATACTATTTACATAGAATTCAAATTTAATGTTATATGAATTATTTATAACTTTGCAAAGTTAAAATTTAACTTAAGCAAATAACAACTAAATACATTTCTAATTACTATTATCAAATATTTATAGCATAAGTACATCCCAATTAAGTTGACATCTACTTTTATTCTAATTTATAATTTAAGTACATCCCAACTAGGTTGACACCTACTTAAGTCTTAAGACTCTTAACTATAATTTAGTTGTTAAAAAATTATATATTTTAATATTTATTTTCCAATCAATCTCCAGGAACTGCAAGATTTTTGAAACCTTCAGCAATATCATCAATAATTAATTTTTTTTTCACGGGCCATGGGGTTAACCGCGACCCGTGAAGGTGCAACCCGCGAAACTCGCGGGTCACACCTCCTTGACCTGTGAACCGCCTGCTTGGGTCACGGGTCGGTCCGCGGTCCCGGGTCGATTCGAGCCGATTTTCACGGGTCTGGTCGGCCCGTCCGTCTTGACACCTCTAATAGGCGGTGACCAAAATTGACAATCAGTATTTCAAAATTTTTTAATTTTCATATTTATTTTCAAAATATTTCATATTTTTTAATCACACATTCTAAAAAAATTACTATTCAAAATTTTATTTTCTAAAAAAATGACCATCAAATAAGAACTAAAACAAGCAAAGAATCGACATTTTTGTTTTCATACAACGTTTTACAAATATTTTTTTTGACTTTTTCTAAGTTACTGCTCACATTGATTTTTATGCATACGCAATAAATGTCCAAAACACAAATTGAAGAATATACTCTTTAAATTATTTTTTAATTAACTCTTGTTTTATAGTCAATTTATGTATGAGAAACGTTTCTTTCAATCACTATTCTTATATATTTATCTACTTTTAAATTTTTTCTATATTATATTTTTAACTTTATGTAAATTTATATAAATAGACAAGAATAAAATCGAATAAAATATGTCACTCAAATTTTTTTTTTCGAACCACTGCGGCCATTCTTTTTCAAGAAATTTAGATGATTATAAGTCAGTGTCTTATGAAATGTATAAATAATAAGTAAGAATTATTTATAAATCTTATGATATGTGTGAATAAAAAAGAAATGAATAAATTATTCTTTATCTTCACTTTATTTAAGAAATTATTAGATAAAGTGAAGATAAAGAATAATTTATTCATTTCTTTTTTATTCACACATATCATAAGATTTATAAATAATTCTTACTTATTATTTATACATTTCATAAGACACTGACTTATAATCATCTAAATTTCTTGAAAAAGAATGGCCGCAGTGGTTCGAAAAAAAAAATTTGAGTGACATATTTTATTCGATTTTATTCTTGTCTATTTATATAAATTTACATAAAGTTAAAAATATAATATAGAAAAAATTTAAAAGTAGATAAATATATAAGAATAGTGATTGAAAGAAACGTTTCTCATACATAAATTGACTATAAAACAAGAGTTAATTAAAAAATAATTTAAAGAGTATATTCTTCAATTTGTGTTTTGGACATTTATTGCGTATGCATAAAAATCAATGTGAGCAGTAACTTAGAAAAAGTCAAAAAAAATATTTGTAAAACGTTGTATGAAAACAAAAATGTCGATTCTTTGCTTGTTTTAGTTCTTATTTGATGGNTGGTTAAAAATTAAGGAAAAATTATTGATGTGATGAAAAATATTATTTTATTGAAAAATGTGTAATTAAAAATAATTTGAGAAAAAAAAAAAAGAGTTTTGAAATAATGAAAATGAAATGAGTGCATATAAGAGAATCCCTCAAACGAATACCAATCCGAGCGTGGGCCTTGTCTACGTATGTACATATATACACAGATATACATATGCTCTCTCTCTCCTCTTTCCTTCTCTCTCTAAAACGTTAATATGCCTTCTCTGTCCCTTATTTTTGCTCCTTGTACGTTTTGCGTGTTGTTCTGTAACACCAAAATAAACCTCTCCAACGCACAAAATTCTGCACACACTGCAGCGATAATGAAGCAATCCTATGTATATGTATATAATTGAAGAGAAAAGAGAGTTTGAGGAACTGATAAGATTTTATTATTTTAATTTTAATTTGTAAAATTGTGCTAAGAAGAAAAACTGAGATCTTCAAACAAATGTTCTTCATTTTGTGGCAAGCAAGGTAAATAAATGTTAAATTTAAAATAGAATTAAATGTGAGAATTTAGTTTAACTTACTTTTATTACACTAAGCTTGATTTTTTTTGGGGGGGTTTAAAAATTTTTGGTTTTGGGAATTTTAAGACGATTTTTGGATTTGGTTGTTTGAAAGCATTTTCTTTTCTTTCGTCTTTTGGCGAGAAGTAGCTATTTTCGCCTTTTTGTTTTGCCAAAAACGGCCTTTAATTAATTGAATCGGAAATTTCTTTTTCCTTCTTTGTGGGTTAGGGTTTTCGGTACTGAGATGTTGGTTTACTGATGGTTAATTTTAGCTAGGGTTTTGGAACTAATCAGATTGCTGAGGTGCAGATTTTGCATTGGAATTGGGGGTTTGATTGAGGATTCAATTGGAAATATTGAGTTTTTCGGTGGCCTTTCCTGGAAGGACCCCATTTTGCAGATCAAGAAATTATTGCCAGTCGGTTTTGATCATACGAGCGAGTGAGTTCTCAAACCTATTATAAATTCCAGCATACTAATTTCCTGGGAAGTTGTTCATTTTTGAAGGGCATGGAAGATGACTGTTCATTTTTGTAAATGGTTTGAGTTGGGGATTGATTTTGGGTAAATTTTGTTGACGAGGCCGAGGAGGTGAAAGGTAATAAAAATTAGACGCCATTGACTTACTAGGCAAGCCAGAAGATGTATTAGTGACCATTTTTCTTTCTCAAGAAACCTTTTGGATTAGCTTGGTCTCTAGGTGGAAGTTTAGCTGCAAAAGCTTTAAATTCAGCATTTATATTTGGAGTTTGCTCAAAACAATGTTCATATAGTTACTATTTATATCACACTTTCGATTGGCATTGAGTATCGATAAGATTTTTGAACTTACACTTGTGTTTTGGAGCTAAGAGGATTTTACGTTGGAAGGTAACTGTTGGATTTAGAGTGAAGTGTTAGTGAACAGAAGTGGGCGTGGGTGTTTGGACCAGTGGATAAATGAGTTACATGGACCAATTGTGAATTCGCAATCAATGTGGTGTAATGGTGCATGGACAGGAATATAATCAAAACTCTGTTCCCATATTGGAACACTGTTATGTGGAAATAAGACAAGCATATTTTCTCATCGGCTCTAATCATTTTGCATGTACTAGGGCACTGTGCAATGTCTCGCTGCTTCCCGTTTCCCCCACCAGGATATGAAAGAAAGCAAAGACCGGAAGACTTAGAGATACTGAAAGAGGTTAGTTCATTTTTTTCTTTTTCCGCTGTGATGTTGTTCCTGCTCAATGAATTTCATGTAGTTATCACCTATTTCTAGATATGTTTGGATTTGATGTATAGATGGATTTAAAGTTCTATCACTGTTATGCTCCTCGTGTAAGTTGTGCCTACTTGGTTTTGCCAACTTTACAGTATAGTTGCTCAAGTTATTGATAACTACATTAATATCTGTCTAAAATTTTGACTTAATTCTTGATTAAAGTGAAAGAATCAGTGACTTAATTCTTGATTAAATGTTGAGTCGACTATCGTATCTTTCTATTCATATCTTTATCCTCTACTATCATGAACATTATAATATTCTTCAGTTTTTCTTTCTCCTCCTGGTTGGGAAGTCAGTTAATTACAATAAAATGAATGCTTCAACCTGTATGTTAAGTTTTAGTACGTTCTCAGGCAGTTGTAGCATGGTATTGTTTATTATAAGTCCTACATTAATGCTGGCCTGAATGTTGAGCAACTGAGCTGATGTAAAACCGTTCTAAAGAGGTTAGCCATGGTTTTGTTGAGATAAAGAACTGTTAAAAAGGAGTCATTCATTTATTTACATCATTTTTGGCTGGTGGTTGTGTTTGGAACGGAAATAATGCTGGAGGTAGAAGGGTGGGTTCTCAAAGGATAGAAGATACAAGGAAAAAGTGAGGATTTAAGAGCTGCTTCTCGAAACTGTTGTTACGTTTCCAGAACATTTGGGGTATTATGGCAAGATGACCTTACAGAGTCATGTTGGACTAGGTCAATTGAGATGCTGATCAAGTAACTCAACTGTATGTAAAAGGCTTGAAATTAGAGTACTAAGAAAACAGTGTTGTGAAACAAGAATTTTGAGGAAATAAATATAATTATATCTAAAAAAACATGAGAGAGATACTGGGTCACTCCTGAATCCAATTGGAACCACACTTCGTGGAAATGATTGCTCATGAATTTTCACTCGTTGATTGTGGATAAAATTGCTGTCGCATCAAATTGTATGGACGACTAGGAATTCTAAACCTAGCAGGATAAGAACTTCTAGTTTGAAAACCAACTAAATTGACTGAGTGATTATTATAAAACACTGAAATAACCAAAAAAAGATACAAGGACATGACCTTCGGGTCACTAGTATGATAATTTTAAGCAGACGTTAATTGTCTGAAATATTCTGGAGCTTAAAAGACTGAGAAACAGAATTGAACTTAGTACAAGAAAGAAAGTTTTAGAAGACATTGGAAGTCAAAACAATCACGTGCTTCCCATTTCGATTCAACACCGCGTTGAAGCTTCTTAACGAGTTGCCTAGGTTCCCATTCTAGAACATTTAGAATTACCTTAAATAAGAAGTCACAAAGTACGACCTTTGGCTAATTATATGAAGCTTCTAAGCAAAATATTGTGAATGGTCTCAAACACTCTCAAGCCCTGTGAACTGAGAGACAAACCAAAAACTAGGCAACAATAAAATTCTTAGATAACACCTGGACTCAATAGATGGTCTTGTGAATTACCAGCTAGATCCATCATTGCATCAAAGCATTATACTGAATCTTCTCGCTACTACAGTCGACTGTGTATATTTGTTGGGAGGAGTCCCTTTCTCAATCCCAGATTTCTGGTTGACATGTATGCGCTTGTATATGTGATTCATTCTGTAGGATGATGTGGAGATTGTAGTCTTGCTTCTGCATTATTGAGAACACTAGGGGTATTTCCTTTTCATTATGTTGAAAATATTTTTTTTTGGCTAAATATTCTTAATGATTCCTTTTTAATCTAGCTGATGATTTTAATGAAGTTATTAACTATGGTAAATTGCTTTACACGTATGATAATATAACTTGGAGAAAATCAAGTTTGGTCCCTAACAATAAAATTTTCCTTCCGTTTTTTTTTTGCGTTATACAATTATGTCGAATATTGCTTTTACACATGAGTTCTTTACAATATATCAAATTACTCCACTTTAGCTTCTATTGCAACAAAAGATTCCCTTTCTAGGAAAAGGCCTTATCAATTACAATGATTTTAGTCATCAACTTCCGGGAAAGGGTATGGGATGGATGGACTTGTTATGTTTAACCAAGTTGACTTCCAGGAGAACATATTGATATTTGATAGGAAATCTTCTAGGATATGAAAATATGAAATTTATTTCAATAATTCATATCTTGTCTACTATGAGAGAGTACATGTTAATAGTCTTTATATTTGCCTACTCCTAAAGAGGAACTTGTAGGCTCTATTTAGGAAGTTGGGAATTCATGCATTCGAAATTGTTGATATTTTGGGTTTGGTGGGAAATTCCCCACTTATCCCATGTTTGGCTAATGCTTATAATTGTTATCGGTCAAACCAATTTTATTCATACATTTTGTGAGGCCACAAGTGCTACCCACTTATCCACCATTATTTTTATCTATTTAAATATAAATAGTCAATAAACACTTCCCAAACAAGCTTTTAATGCTATGAATGATGATGTGAGCAATATAAGGGATGGGTACAGCTTATAACATTGTTAATAATATCGTTGGTCTGTTTACTATTTAAAAACATGTAGAAAAAATGAAACAATTTACTGTATAAATATCTAGCAAGGAATCTAAAATTCTGAAGTTTGTGTATGCGCTTAGTTGCATATTCTTGCACACTTTAAACTTTTGCATATTTTCATAGAGCACCATTTCTCTTTTTCTTGTTCTAGAATGGATATTTATGGCCAGTTTCCATTTTTGATAATAGCTAATTGCGAGTTCTGTGTCTTCTAAATTTAATTTTAAAAGCACGTTTCTTTATTTACTTTGCTGTTCCTCCACTTGTCTGGTCATTTTTTGATGATGTATAAAAGAGTACCACAGCACATCTGGTCATTTTTTGATGATGTATAAAAGAGTAACACAGCACATGCTAGGAGGGAAAATTTGGACTGCTTAAAAACGTAGGAGACAAACTTCTTTTGATTGATGTAATTATAAAAATCGTTTGAGAGAGATTTATCCAAGTGAAAAATGATTTTTTTTTATTTTTTTATTTCGGCAGGGAGGGGGGAATGTGTGGTTAAAAGGTAGGATAACTTCATCGTGTCGCCAGTATTCTAAGATCTCAGTAGATGGGATTGCTTACAAATTACCTGTACATTTTATTTTAGGGTCTTTATAAAACTTCCTGATGTATTCTAATTTTCAAGACAACAGACTGGTGAGACAATTTAAATGACTGTATGTTTGGATTTTGAATAATAAGCATTGTAAAGGCATGCTTAAATTTTTCCCTATCCCATTGCCAAGTTAAACCAATAGATTTCTCAAGCAAATAGGATCACTTTTACATTTTAGTTGATCCCTTCTAGAAATTCTGCTCAGCCACATGTATCTTGCCAGTTCTTTAATGTCAGAGTTTAAGATAAATGAAAAAATGTTTGATTTCTTTACATTATTATCTTTTCATTTGAAGTTTCAATTTACCTTTTCTCCTTATATCGCTAGATGTTAGGATGCTCTTGTATATATGATTTGTGTGGGATGGAAATTACTCCCATGTCTCCATTGATTATAATTGGCTCCCTCTTTCTGAGGAGTAAACCATGACCTGGAAATAGTCTGAATGAGACTCTATTTACTGGCTGAAGACTCGCGTCTGTGTACTATTGGTTCATTTATATGATATAGTACATTTTGTCTTGTATGCAGTATAGTTTACAAACTTAGGTTAAAACTTGTGAATAGTGAAGCATTGGGATACATTGTAAGCATCATTGATTATTGAAAAAGGTTGAAGGTTTGGCACACAAATAATCAGCTAGTTTGATTTGAAAGTGTTTTGTTTTGCCGCCACACTTCTCTAGAGAGGTTCTCATTGAGGATGTACATTCAAAATTACTTTTTCTTTATCTTGTTATGCATCAATGAACGAAGAAAGGAAAAAGTGTTTCTGGCAGCAATTGTTGCCTTTTCTGTTATTTATATGATCTTTTTTCTTTTTCTTTTTCTTAATGGCTTGGTGTTTGATCAAATATCTTCTTTTCCATATAAATTTTTAATTAGGACTTTGTTTTGTTAAATCTATAGTTCAGACTATGCAAGTTTCCTGATTACAGAGATTTGCAGTTGGATATTAATCTATGAAAAGTTGAAAATGTTCGAATATGGGCAATAGGAATTTTTATGATTGGTGATATCATTCACCATGAAATTTTAAACAATATAGTCCAAGTTAGAATCTGTGATTATTTTCAGGAGAAGCGCAAAGAGAAAAAACACAAAAAGGAAAAGAAGAGCAAGGAAAGAAAAGAAAGAAAAGAGAAAAAAGAGAAAAGAGAGAGAGACAGAAGTGATGATAAACGCAGAGTAAAGAAAGACCGGAAAGAAAAACACAAGGACAAGGGCAAAGAGAAAGAGAAAAGCAGCATCTCGGAGGAGGCAACAGTTGCTGGGAAACTCGAGGTGAACAATGGAGAGAAACTTCCTACAAAAGGAGGACATGATAAAGAGAGTAACATTTTTGTGGATGAAGCAAAACGGGCTATTCAGTTCCAGGGTCAAAATGGGGGGAGATCTAAGCAGAACAGTTGGATCTCCCAGGGGATTGAGGAATCAAAATTTGTGCAGGAGTTGGACAGGAGAATTAGAGATGATGGGAAGGCTTCAGGGAGCCAGTTGCTCGGGAGAGTTTCAGATACCCAGAAAAGGGATCAAGATCCAGCTGTCACAGATTCTTCTGGTATATTGGCAGACGACTGGGGAAAGAACAAAGATAAGAGAGTTAATAATAAAAAAATGGGCGTGCAAGGAGTTAGCAATGAGTTCATTGGAAATTCAATTGCCCAGAACCTTACTGGAATGGCCAAGAGTAAAGTTGAAGGGATGCCCAGACCGGCTGAGGAACAAATTGATAGGATATTGCCAAGTAAAGAGACATCTAAGGAAAGAGGTGACAGAAATCGGGATGGCAAACAGAAGGATAGAGATAGAGATAAAAAAAGCCATAAAATTGACAAAGAAAAGGATAGGGAGAAGAAAAAGGAGAAGACCAAGAGAAAAAGTGAAACTAAGGAAAGCACACAGGTCATCTCCAAAGATGTTGGCAAGAAGGAGGCTGCTGCTGTTACCGGTTATAAAAGCCCGCATATGTTGAAGGCCATCAACAGTTCTGCTGCTAGTGAGGGAAATTCGAGGAAAAGAAAAGATTTGGATTCCAACGGTTTTCTCCATGGTAAGTTCTCTCAATCAGCGGAATACTTGGATAAAATTCCCGCTATATTGTATTTCAGTTATTATGGATAAGATACTTGCAGGGAAACTTATTTGGCGACTGCCTAACATACTATGCTTCTCAAGATGCTTTCATTAGGTTTTATGACCTCGATGAACTCTTACTTTGATTCTGAATGATATTATACAAGCTTGTTCAAACATCGATTAACCTTTCTATAGGCTGATTATTGTTGCTTGTTTCGCAGATAGTGAAGTCAGGCACAATAAATTGCAGAGGCTCTCTCATCAATTGACAGAGAATGGAAGGAAACTCGAATCTGCCCGAATTCATTGTATATCTACCTTCGATAAACAAGAGTTTCCTAACAATTTCCTGGTGGATAACAAAGACATGAAGGGGAATGATAAAATTGAAGTTCAAAAACTGATTTCAACTAAATCTAAGCCTTCTGCAACAAGTATGTTTGGAGATCAAATTGTCGAAGCATCAAAGAAATCTCCCCATCCTGATTCCAATTATGTTATTGGAGTACCCAATGAATCCATGGAGGATCAAATTGCTGAAGCATCAAATAGACCTGCCCATCCAGATGCCAAGTATCTGAATGAGATACTCACGGTGCCCAAGATGGAGTTGCCTGATGATGATGACCAGGAATGGTTGTTTACCTGTAAAGATCCTCCATCAAATAGCAAGGTGAGATCATCTGCAGTCAATGAGGAGCTGCACGTATGGTCTCAAGCTGTGCATATAGAATCAGCTGTTATTTATGCCCTTCCATATGTTGTTCCTTACTGATTGTCATTTATTCGGTGGTATCTGATGCATGAAGCCTGATTATGTTGCTGTACCAGGCTCTTCAGATAAACCTGGAGTACTGGCTTGGATTCTTGGCTTATCACACCCTTTCGTGTCATGTTATAGGGTGGTATTTTTGCATGGTTTGGAAATTGTCTAGATCACTCGGAATCCATGGTCACCCTAGGTCTAGGATTATGAAGAGGTAATCATCTCAAAATTTAACTGTTATCATATCAGAAACTTTCTTTAGGCGTATGAGATAAGATTGATGAGTATTGTGTAGGATGCATAAGCTCCTCCAGTTTATTGCGCTAAGCTGATGTGCTCTCCTTTCTAATTGAGTGTGAGAGTAGCTTGAGTTTCGCTTCACCACAATTTTGATCTGTAACATAGAACTCCAATTCATATGTAATGTAAGAAGGAAAAGGAACGGGTAGTTCCATTCATTTCATTAACCTAATTATTGTTTATCACATCATTCAGCTTTACGATTTGCTTATATACTCTGTTTTTTTTTTCCTGATAATATGTTATGATAATTATTGCTAATCCATAAATATATTGTTTTTGACAAAAAACCATAGTTTTTAATGTTTGTTGTTGATTACACATATAATACATTTTGTTTTTATTTTTATCTGGCACTATATGCCTTTTTCCTTTAACTAACACTATTGATATCGTTTTTGGTGTTAATAGTTATATCGCTTCAAAGAATTAGCCCTTGTTTGTTTCACATTAATTTCACATGGATATGATTTTTTTGACCGTTATTTTCAAAAAAGTGGGGTCCACTCACATAAATTGATCAAAGATTCTGGCTGCAAAGGTATAAATTCTCCTTAGTAGTGGAAACAAACAGGTTGTTAGTTGTTCCAACGAAAGTAAGTAAATGTTTTGCTCATTTTTAACTGAACTTTCTACATTGCCTTTTACGATTATGGATTATGTAACGGATATGTTCTCATAAATGAGTGGTTGGCAAGACTTGAACTCAAAATTTATTTCTATCGTGGAATTATGTCAAATTATTTCATTAGGAACACATTTGATTAAATATTATCTTTACGATGTTGAGTCACATCATTTGCATGCTTAAGTAATTAAAGGAAGAATACATTTATGATTTGATACAACTTGTTAGGTACGAATTTGAAAAATATTGTTTTAGACCAAAAAAATAAAATATAAGAGATAATGAACGCGAAGTATTGATGTAGTTTGACACTTGGTCCTCATCAATAAAAAAGAAAAAAGAAAGAAAGAAAAGAAAAAAAATGGAATTTCACTAAGCCCCTGCTTGATTGCCATATTTTTCATGAAAAATGACACGGAAAACGAATTCTACTTTGACCGTTTGATTGCAACATAGAAATGAAAAATCAAATTCCAATGTAAAACCACTTTTAGCTGTGATACTATTAAGAATATATATAAAAAATTCAAGTCTGAGTAAGAGATAGTCCATAATAATACCGCAAAGTAGGATTGTGACCTACAAATTATCTTTGTAACTGTGATATTATATGATTTGTGAACATAAATTGTGTGTTTTGTGATACCTGTTTAGTTAAACTAAAGGTCACAATATTTATTCAAAATCTTGTTACCAAGTAATTTTTGGTGGTACAATGTTACCACATTTGTTCAAGCACGGCCCAGCCTATGTTTGCATGCTGAATAGGACAATGGTTCTAAATTAATTGTGGTCGTTTCCAATCGAAGGAGAATGATACAGTCTGATCCTACAATTAAAATAAGGGAGCTGAGCTTTGTTATCTTTAAATAAGTACTGTAAGCCCTAATGACATTTAGTTGTTTTTGAATTGAAATAAAATATTAATAATTGTGAATTTTTTCTCCAATTTTTAATCCAAATTAGCATTCATGCACGAAGCAATGATTTATTGATCAAACTGAATATTTGATATTCTTTCGAAGAATCAATTAATATTTCACGATATTCTTTGTAAATCAACTATTTGTCGATCGTTCTCTCTCTGTCACTTAGTTATTGCTTCAAACTGCATCAAGTAGGCAAGGGACGTAGGTGTCATCGTATCTTTTCTTGACATCTAAAGCACCAAAGTTTAGTCCTCTCTTTGGCTCTACCCAACTAAAAACATTAATTACAGTATGTTCTTTTTGTAATTTTTTATTATATTTGTTACTGCACAATTTATGCCGTTCTTCTTGGGACAATCTGGTAAATATTTGAGTTAAGTTAATTAATTGAAAAATCCACGAGATAGGCAAGTGCCCTCTTGCAATATATTTTAGATTAGTTTTTTAGATTCTGCTTTTAACTTATTTAACTATTTATATTAAAATATCAATTTCAACTCTAGTTAATTTAATTGTAGGGATTTCGGATGAAATAATGTCAAAAACAAAAATAAAGTGCCGCTACAGTAATCGTCCGATCCAATTAAATGAAACAATTATACGAAGAATAAATATCAATCATCCATTTGATCAGACGGCTTATATCCTTCCTCAACTAGCACAATCGTCGCCACAACCAATGATCCATTTGGAGGTGTCCATAATCCAAATAATCAGCCAAGACAAATTTCAAAAATAGCACCGATTTAATCAGTGTCTAGTTTGGTATTTTTATACGAGCACATTAATAAATCACTTTTATTTACCGAACACTGAAATGTTAATTTTAAAACATATAAAAATTTTGAAACAAAAGTTTACTAAACAATTAATTGATTCTTCTGCAGCCTAATCTCTTTACAACACAGCAAAAGCTAATTATATTAAAACACAAATATACCAAATCAAACCTTATAAAACTTACCTTACTCATCTGAGTTTTATTAGATAATGGTCCACACGGTACGATTTCTAGGTTTCTAAGGTAGCTTACCTATGTATGCTTAATGTGCCTTGTTTGGCATAAATTTTTATACATATTTTTTTTAAAAAAATTATTTTCAACCACGCATTCTATTGCATCCACAACTTTATCCCAATTTTCAACCATGCATTCTCTAATAAAATTATTTTTCTTTAAAAAAAAAGTGTCAAACAAGGGTAAACTTACACTAGAATGAAATTTGATATAAACCTACCTTTTCCGAAACAAGGAAAAATATGTATAAGCTAGGTAGAATTGTAACCAAAATTTCATGTTGATATACAATATTAAATTGTATTGTCTTATCTATGTTACTAAACATATTATTAAGATGATTCATTCATTTGCCTACGTATTCGTGCTGCCCACGACATATTATCAGTCGACTCCTTGTACATACTTCTTTTCTTTAGCTCTAGTAGCTGAGATTGCCATTGCGTCTTCCATTCACACTTCTCTTCCATTTCCTGTAATTACCATAAAACAAGCCTATTAAAATACAATTTAACAATAATCAAACGTAATTCCTAAAAGCAAAACACTTGTATTTTTTCCTGAAAGTAGAATGAATCGAAAACATCAACTCTCTTTCAAGATACTTTACTTTTCGTCCACCTTGAATTCAATTTTATGACTCTAGACCGTGCAATGCTAAATGTTGTACATTATGAGAATCTGACCATTGGTATACGAAAAAGTGAACGAAACTCGTCGAATTTCGAATGCCTCCTGGTAGAGAATGCAAGATGAAGTCCCTTAGTCATGTCTAAATCGTACGACGCTCTCCTTCCAGGATCCGACAGCGTTTCGTAGGCTTCCTGTACTCGAATGAATCGCTGAGTATACTCTTCCGTCCGACCCTGCGGGGATACATCCGGGTGGTACTTCCGGGCCATCTGCTTGTACGCTTGTTTGATCTCAATCAAAGTGCCCGTCTCGGGTATGCCCAATAAGTCGTAGAAACTGGAGGGCTGCTCCGAGGAGAGAGAACGTGTATCGTTACCGGTGGATTTAACGAGTTTAATGGCTCGACCGTGTCCGAACCGGAAGGCTATGGAGGTGGGAAAAGAGATAGTTTTGGGAAGTGGGGCGGGTCGGGTTGCTAGATCGACTAGTGAATCAAAAAAATCATAATTTTAGTAATGATAAAATATATAATTAAAAAATTGATAAAAATTATGAATTTCATAAACGTATGTACGAGTGACGTGTTTAATAGATCCCGACTCTACTCACGTCAACATAGCCTAGCTCCTGCACATTTGGGCAAATTATGAGTTGCACGGGGCCTTCTTGGTGGTAAGGAAGACGATCTCAAGCACTCGACGCTCAAGTCAATCACTAACAATAGTGATTGTGGGACGTGCTTGAAACTTGAGCTACTAAATGTAAGAGGGTCGGATCTAGGAGTACGTAAACAATGAGAATAATGTGAGAGCAAAGTTATAGTTGTGTATAAAATTGTATTACCTTCAAATGACACACTAAGTATGAATTTTTATAGTCAAAGTGGTGAAATACTGGCAATTGAATAAAAAGACAATTGGCCTCATCTTGACGGAGGAGGTGTCTCCTCCTAGGCATCAGTTAGTTAATCATAAGCTAACTGACATTCAATAGTTTTTGAAAAATGGCTATCCTAAGGCCTAGGTCAGACATTTGAATATTAGACTGATTATTTGATAGTTATACGTCTGTTGCAAAAATGTCACATCAATTAATCATATAAAGATTTTATACAAAAGATCTCTTGAAAGAGGTGAGATTGGAGATGCTTCCCCTAAATGAAGTTACTAATTGTCTCGAATTTCTTCCCCGCAACACACGTAACACTTCATCTACGTCATGGAGGGTTGGCCTCTACATGACACCTAGGCAGAATTGATGCATCACATCAGCTACCTTGTATATGGCCTTATCTCGATCAGGTATGAAGATAATGTGTAGTGTGGGACTGATTGACTTGTTAGTTGACTATCATGTGGTGTCGATTTGAAGCAAAGAGGTGTAACAATATTACATAATATCCAGAATCCAAAAGCCTATCTTTCAAGCAAAAATGTATAATTTTTGCACAATTTATTGGAAATAAAATGGTTATCTGAAGTATAATTGAATATCCAAATAAGAGTTTTAGGTATAGTTTGATTTGAAGTACAATAAAAAATATAGATGAAAAAATTGAATTATTCACGTCCAACCTTTCTGTAAAGCAGTGGATATGCTGTCAACTTTTATTGTTCCAAACTTCTGAAAAATTAATATACTTCGCCCTTATTTGGGATCCATTTTAATATATTTTTGAGGAAAAATATATTTTGAAATAGTGATTTTTTAAAGAATACGTGATTAAAAAAGAAGAATTTTTTTTGGGTTTACATGTCATATTATTTTATTGAAGCACGCACGATTATAAGAAGAGATAGAAAAAATACATTTCAGATAAAATGGAGGCCGAACAAGGGCCTTTACGGAAGGTTTTTGCAAAAAAATAATAATTTGTAATTAATGTTACCCTCCACTTAAATTAACAAAAAGAAAACTAGGCTACTAAAATAAGAAGAAAAAAAAAAAGAATAAATAACAATAAAAACAGGAAAAAAAAAAAGAGAAAAAGAGAGAGACAAAACAAGCGAGGCCTTATTTGACGATCATTATTTGAAATTTTTTTTTTCACGTACTCATTTTTAATAATACATTTACACAGTAAAACATGGGTATCGTTATTTATTTTCATAATTTTATATATTCATCACACTGTATATCCATCCTTATTAAAATATTAAATTAAAAAAAATTACTATTTTCATTCACATTAAATTTCAACATTATCCTGTCCCCACCATTAATGACATTTAGCTCTACAGAAAAGTACACTTCTGACTTGATTTTGTTCTTCCAAAAACAAAAATAAAAACTGATGAAATTTGTCTTCATGCATTTCCTCTAATGATAATACTAAATCTATCAAATTCACAATAAAACGTAATTTTTACTTTTTAAATTTTTCATATATATTGCTCTGTACGTCTTCTTGTATTTCCTCTAATGGTAATCCTTCTATTGTTGTTTTGATTTCAGTTGAAAATGATATTTTATGATTATTAAGGATTTATGATTTTAGTTGGAGAATACATTTTATGATTATTAGGGTTTTATGATTTTACTTAAATATGATATTTATAATTATTAGAGTTTTATTTAAACATAAATTTTAAAAGAATAAAAAAAAGGTTTAAAAGAATTTAATGAAAATAAATATTAGTGAATAAATATAAAACGATATATATTTATTTAATTTTATGTATGTCAATTTAGATAAATTTAAAAAAGATTAAAAATATAAAATAATTAATTTTTAAAAAGTGGATATATATAAACAGTGGATGTAAATAGCGGTTCCCTAATATTCTGCATGTAAGTACAAAATTTTCTCTACTTTTTAACCACGCATTATTTAAAAATTAATATTCAAGCCATGATTTTTCCCAATAATGATTGTTAAAAATTTTTCTGATTTCTCGCCACCACTAGGTGGGTCCTCCTAGGTGGGAGGTAGGTACGGAACATGATTTTTTTTTATTTTTTATTTTGTGGAAACATCAACAATTCAACTAAAATAGTAAAATATGAATTCTAATTGCAAGTTTGTAGCAAGTGGATCACCAAAAGAAGATTAAATATGGAAAACGAAAGGAATGGAACAATATTAAAATGGGTCACATTAATCCATAATGAAAGACAAAAAACATGTTTTTCTTTTCGCAGGGCAATTCATCTGTATTTTAACTATTGTTAAAGTATAGCTTTTTCTTTTTGCAGATCTGTATGAATGAATTGATCCATAATGAAAGACAAAAAATAATTAATCCATAATGGAAGAGAAAAAGCATGTTTTTCTTTTTGCAGGGCAATTCATCTGTATTTTCACTATTGTTAAAGCAAAGTTTTCAAAGGAGAGAAGATTACAAATCTAATAATGGATCACAAAAAAAACAAGTTTTTTTTGCCAAGCGATTCATCTGTATTCTTCAAGGTTCTAAAATACATAATGTGTGACAATGCGTTTCGGCCGAGTATCAAACATTATAAGAATAGCATGCTTATGCTAAGTATTACGCGTTTTTCAATTTTTAATATTATTTAAATTATTATTTTGAACTAATAAATATATTAAGCCCTTGTTTGGTACCCATTATTTTTAAAATACATTTTTCTCTCTTTTATTTTCAATCACACATTTTTCAATAAAATAATATTACACGCAACTAAAAACATTTTTCTAGTTTTTAATCATATATTCTCCATCAAAATACTATTNTCCTAAAACTTCATACATATTATTCAATTTTTTAAAACAAAAACATAATGTTCAATACCATAAATACAACAATTACTTAGTAATCAATTCTTACAATTAGATTAGACACGTACATCGACTTAAAAAATTCTAAATATTTTCTACCTTTTTATCAGATTCCAATTCAAACTCCTCTTTATTGAAGTCATATTTCACATATGCAAAATCATCTTTATCGAGCTCCCTTATTTCAATTCGAAAATTTTTAATACTTTTTGTAGATGGTAGGATATCATTATAACATCATCCCTATCATCACAACCATCAATAATTCAAGATTGTTCATTACTAGCATCACTTGCTAGTAAAATTAGAGAAAAATCGAAGAAGAAGGAGGCTCAAACTCTACGTAAATAGTTTGCAACTCTATGAAAAATGTGTTATGCTTTTTTTTTTTTTTAAACATCCAAACCCTATAAATTGCTATATATAATTCACGGGTTTGGGTGATTTGAGTAAATTTGGAGTTTGTTGGGCTCATATATATATATATACACATATATTTTAAGTTTTAAAAATGGATTCGACAAAATTTTGGGACAAAATTTTTAACACAAATGCGTGGGCATTTTGGGTTTAAGAGTGCATATGCGGTCAACTTATTTATCACGCACATACTTCATATGCGATGCGTTTTGAAAAAGAATAAAGTATATGCGTGTATTTTAGAAAACTGGTATTAATATTATTAAACCAATCTTTTCAAAAGAGAGGATTAAAAAAACATGTTTTTTACTAGTGTGATTCATCTGTATTTTTACTATTATTAAAGCAAAGTTTTCAAAGTAGAATATATAGATCAATGAAAGAGGACTTCACTTCTCAGTTTTGAATACGATCAAGATTTAGGTAGTATAATGAATAAGATTGTAACCTTTTTATTTTCAATATTTATTATTGCCAAGCAAAAAAGTTATTTTTAAGCTCGGATATACATCTTCAAGATTTTTATATTTTTCAAAAAGGTAATTAGCACATAACATTCACACATTTCATTGTTATTATAAAAAACGTCTATATCTTTCATTTTTGACATTTTCACCCTTATTTCTACATTTCATTGCACATAACATTCACACATTTCATTGTTATTATGAAAAACGTCTATAACTTTCATTTTTGACATTTTCACCCTTATTTCTACATTTCATTGCGCAAAATGTCATTTTCACAATTAAAAATTATAAAATGACGAATATACCATTCTATTTAAATAAAAGAAAAAAGAAAAACTAATTGCAATCATACTTCCATTTTTTTTTAAAGTGCAAATGAGTCCCAAATAAATTATTAAAAAGGTAATTAGTACATAATATCCCTATCTTTCACTATTATTGTGAAAAATGTCCATACCTTTCATTTTTCTTGGCATTTTCACCATTATTCACACATTTGATTGTGCAAACCATCATTTTCATCCAATTTTTCAATAAAAAATTGTGAAATAATGAATATACCCTCTTATTTAAATAAAAAATATATTTTTAATTTCTTTTCTTTAATAATTTCTTTGGGACTCGCTTACACTTTTTAATTTTTAAATAAATTTAATTGGACGTTTTCACTTTTTTTAAAAATTAATTTTTAAAATAATTTATTGGGGAATCGTTTGCACTTTTTAAAAAATTGGGATAATAATTATTTAGTTTTTTATTTAAATATGATGGTATATAAGTCATTTCACAACTTTTTATTGAGAAATTTGATGAAAATGGATAGAAATGATGATTTGCGCAATTAACTGTATAATTAAGAGTAAAAATGTCAAAAACATAAAAGGCAGGGACTTTTTTGCAATAATAGTGAAATATAGGAACATTATATGTGAAATACACTTTTAATAATATATTTTGGACTTATTTGTGCTTTTTAAAAAAAATTAGGACTATGATTGCCATTAATTTTTTTCTTTTCCCTTTTATTTTATTTAAAGAGAAGGGTATATTAATCATTTTACAATTTTTAATTGAGAAAATAAATGAAAATGACCATTTGCACAATGAAATAAAAAAATAAGGATGAAAATGTCAAAAAATTGAAAGATAATGTCGTTTTTCACAATAACAATATAAGATGTGTACGTTATGAATTAATTACCCTTTTCAAACATCATACTCAATTAACCCATGTTTGAGACCTATTTTTAGGTTTAAAATGTATTTTGAATAGTGAGTTTTTGGAGAATGTTATTAAAATATAAGAAAAATATTTGAGTTTACGAGTAAAATTATTTTATGAGGAAATGCGTGATTAAAAATGAGTTGAAAAAATGGAGCCCAAATAGGGGATTATTATTATCATAAAGTTGATAAAATCTATCTAAATGGAGCCCAAATAGGGGATTATTATCATAAAGTTGATAAAATCTATCTTTATCTCAAAATCAATCACCAATTAAGAAAAAAAGACTCTATCCTAATTGCACCATAAAATCTAGAGTAATACTATTTAGCACTATTCATATTTAATACTGGCTTATGTGATAACCTAGATAATATTAAATAATATATTCATTTAAACGTAGTGATATATGACTATTTAATTAAATATATCAAATATAGTCACATAGACTAATGTTCTAGTAAAACTAGAGCTAAATATAATTATTCTAAAATCTAGACTTTGGGCCACCATAAGTGGGCATTTGGGTGTGCTTTTCTGGTTTAGATACTTAATTTTGTGTAATTATTTATTTTTTTAGGGGAAAACGTGGTATTGGATTAGAAAAGATGAAAATGAACGAGAATTGATCAATAAGGATTCGAGTGAACAAATTCTAGAAGCCGGGGATGAAAGTGTTGAGTTTAGAAGTTGAAGGACATACAATACAATATTGAAGGACTTGGGTTGAACAGAAAAATAGAATCGAGGACCGAATTGCACTAAGGAGAATATATATGCCACGCAAGCAAATTCCAGAACCCGAAAGCCCAACAAGCCTTCCATGCCATCTCACGTCCCTATGCGGCGCGATGGCATGGGTCAATTAGTCTCAGATCCATTTTCCCATTTCGATTGAAATAATGATTCAAGACATTTTGTGGCTTGATTTTTAACCTAAGTAGGAGATTATAAATATGTTTATTTTACTCTTTTTAAAGGGGAGACACATTCTTTAGGCAAAAACATGTATTTATCAATAAAAACAAGATTTTTGGCACGAATTCGAGATTTTAAAGCGAAAGAAGATATTTTGTACGGGAAGATTTGCAATAATCAAGGAAGACGCTGAAGATCTATTTGTTGGAATTCATGTTGCCAACATCAACAATTACTTACTCATTTTCTCTTTTTGTTGTAATTGAAGCTGGTGATATATTTAATCCTTTCTTTGTATTTTTTTTTTTCCATTTATGAATGGCTAATTTTTTAATTGATAGAATGTATGATGTAACTTGGGTGATTAATGTAAATTTAATTCAAAGATTTTTATGCCAATTTCGTGTATGTTGATTGACCTAGGTGAAATCGAAACTCCTAATTACTTAGGGGCCGTTCTCTTTGTGTTTTGAGTTTTGAATTCATTTTGAGTTTTGTGTTTTGGGGGTGTATTTTGAGATTGTTAAAAATGTGTTCTTTTTTACATTTTCAAAAATTGTTTTCGAAAATAAAAAAAGGAAAACGTGTTCTCTCTCTCTCTCTCTCTCTCATCCCCTCTCTCTCTTTCTCTATATTCTTTGTTTCCCTTATTTTCAAATTTGTTTTCCTTATTTTCAAGTTTTTCGTGGAATTGGCTTGAAAACTTCTAAAACGATGATTTTATTGTTTTGTGTACAAATTTTTTTTCGTTTTCAAAAACGTG